>VWZY01000189.1:33458-68195 GCA_013399075.1 Chloroceryle aenea
AAAAACAAGAACACATCACATCCAGCACAACTTCCTATGTTCAAGGTGAGTTTGGTTTTCAACTTTTGCTTCCAGAGAAGCCAGACCCAGCATATTGTTTCAATTCCTCAGAGACACTAGAGGTAAAATACTTGACACACGCTGCTACTGCATCTGTCTAAACAAAAGCAATGTGGTTTCCTAAAAACTTCACAAGGGGACAGCAAGTGGCCTTCATCAAGCTTGTTCAACTGCAAACTGGTCTTAACACCTGCCATTTTCACTACTCCACCCTGATACTTCCACATACCATCCTTGCCAACCCTATTCTTCACACTTGAAAGATCAAGACAGTTGAAAATATCGACCAAGTACATATCAAGGATCTGCTGAGATTCATGTCAATTACTGAAAGGAATGGAGTTCTTCCATGAAAAGAAGCCATAAGCAATCACAGAATAAGGACACTGACAAACAGTTTTTCTTATGAAATGGGACCATGATGTAATCATGTCTTTCATGATTACTACATCAGTACTTGTGTGTATGGATGTAGCATACATTAGAGTGTACTTGAGTCATAAAGAGTTTACAAATTTACAGTGTAAAATACAACTTTCAGTTCCTGTTATTTCATGATTATCCTGGATTTTACACGTAAGTAAAATGGGTGAAATTCAGAGATGAACCAACTTTTGTAGCTAAATGCTAGGAAAGTGTGAATAAAACCAGAAGACAACTGACAAATGAAAATAAACCAGAGATTTAGCCTCTCAGAAACAGTTCCCATCCGTTGTCTTAGTAGAAACCTGTTTCCAGAAGCAGTCTGCTCTAAAACACATTGAAGGCTGTAGCTGGGAATATCTTAAGGAAAAATGTGTCCATGTTTTCTGAATATTAAGAGGTCAATGAGGACATGTCAGCAACTGTAAGAGATAAATACTACATAGAAAAAAAAGCATCTGGATTTATACAGACTGGAAAAATCCATTTTTTAGAGACCAGTGAAGTACTCCCAACTTTTTCGCATGCCTCTTGGGATGTTTAGCTCCAGGTTAGAACTACTTCACAAAGTGACTTTAGTGGAGCAGTGACAGTTAGCTGGACCCTTTGAACAGCATTCCTGAGGTGCTTCTTGAAAGAACAGATACAGACACAAAGTATCTTCATAAGAAATAAACTTTTGGTAGAGTTTATTTTAGTTGCTGCACAGCTTGGTCATCCCTCCAGCTCTGTTATAGAAGACTAACTTCTCTGAACATGGTGGATCAAGGCTTGTGAAGAGTTTGAGATTATAGAGACAACGTGCAGACATGCACATTCCCAACATGAACAGAAAGCCACTCACTGAACTCCCAGATTATCTGTCAATAGGAAGGGATAACAATGACGCAACTCCTTACACATTGCAAATTATCTGCCATCCTGAATTACCATTCAGGTTCTAAATGCTATATTTAAATGTGTGAATCTTCTCACTTCCTTGTTAATAGCAAAGGGCACTGTTATATTTACATTTCTCTTTGAAGGCTGGGGGAGAAAGCTGGAAATTGGTATAGAGTCCCAGTTAATTTCTTCGGTTTTTAAAGTTACTGTTACTTGCCAAACAGCTTTTCTATCAGAACGTGCAAGTAGTATCTCCATTCTTTTATTGTTATTCTCACACCAACAAAGGAAAATTATCTTCTCTTATCCAACAATTATTTCCCAGATAATGATTGCTCAATAAACTCAAAAGTGTGGATGAGATAAAATTAATTTATAATCATCACAGCTGGAACAGAAAGATGTACCTTCATTACATGTTCTGTTGATATGCCGTAATGTATGATATGAGCTATGACAGAGCCTATTTCTGTACAAAGCACAAATACAAAACTGTCTCTGACAAGCCCTGTGGCCTGTGTATACCACATGGGCCCTACTTTTCCTTCCAGGGTGCATCTCGTATGCTGAAAAGCATTACAGTAGTTTAATAACTTATCCTTCAATAGAGCTACATAGCAGCATAACAACCTAAACAAAAGACCCCTGTCTTAAATCACATGGTCACCTTTAATACAGAGAGGTGACTAAGAAATCCTTTGGAGACACCACCAGGGCAGGTCATCCACCCTGAACCCAGGGTGACATCCAGACTCGGCAACAGCCCTTCAACTGCATTTTCAAGAGTACTGCTGGTTTCTATCATCCATCCTTACAC
Organism: Chloroceryle aenea; assembly: GCA_013399075.1. Lineage (NCBI taxonomy): Eukaryota > Metazoa > Chordata > Aves > Coraciiformes > Cerylidae > Chloroceryle > Chloroceryle aenea. The sequence goes on from VWZY01000189.1 coordinate 35,641, forward strand.
ATCAGGTAAGGCAGTCCAAACCATGGAAAGCTTCATACAATTAAAAGCAAACCCAATTTTGATCATCAGCACCAAAGGTTTTAACATTTGTAGTAACATTTAATACAATACACATCAACAGAAGTTACCAGTGAAAATAATGGCCTCCACGAAGTATCAGACTTTTTGTGCCCTCCCATTCAATGAAGACACATGCTGGCTTTCAGAATATCCAAAACACTCATTTGTTAGGTCCCCAGGAAGAGGAGGATAGGGAAGGCAAGTCAGCCTGATTTATCATACCAAACAATAACACTACATATAAATTGCTTTGTACTAAAAGTTAACTCTTATCCACCAGGTAACTCACTTGACAGTTGATTAACATCACAGAAGATTTACAGTGTCAAGAAAAAAGGAATTAATAGCTTAGCTGGCTGAATTCAGCAGTTGAATGTTACTTGGCAGTAACAGCAATTTAGTGTTACTTAAATTTTATATTTGGGGCTTGGTTTGGGGGGGGTTCTTTGTGAATTTTAAGAAACTGTTAACATTTTGGGATTGTGGTTTTAGAGTGGTAATTATTTTTTATTACTCATGCTTGCCTGCTATTTTGGTCTATTTTCAAGACTTTTACATTTAGGAAAATCCTTCTGAAACCAAGCAGTAAAAAATCAAGTTGTTACAGAAAAATATTCTACTCCAAAACCCATCAGTTAAGGGAGGGAGAAAAGGGGAGGTTGAGGCGTTTTTTGCGTTTCTTATTCCAAAAACTTATTCTTCTGTAGCATGCCCAAACAACAGATGCATCTTGTAAGAACAAGTGTTTCCATCCAAAGAAATAAGTAGAAAAGCTCAGTCACTATTATAAACGAAGAGATGCATCTTCATTTTACCAAATACTTTTAATATTCTGTGTATAAGATACATCATGACATCTAAACTACAGACTACATCTAACATTTGTAGTAGTAAATTGAAACAGGCTATAATGAAACATGTTTATAACCAGAAAAATCTAGCTCATGATGCTATTTAAATGCTGAAAGAGTTCAAGTAGTGAGACAAAACAGAAGTATAAAGTGGAAACTTTATCCTGCTGACTTAGGGTGTCCAGACATATTGGGAACGGGGTACTATAAATTAGAGAAGTTCATTTCCATCTCCAAAGGAAAATGTACATATATAGAACAAATGAAAGCAAAGACCATAGCAATTAATAAGAACTGGGAGTCACAAGCTATACAGAGTAATAGGCTGAAGAGACAAAACTTCGGGGCAAAACCTTAACACATTTCTCAAAACATACTTGGAGAATGTTCTACCATGAAAGAGAAGTTCCAAAAGAAAGACCATGTTGCTTTTTTTTAAAAAAAAGTTATCCTATAATTATAACATTTATTGTATTTATGGAACTCAACTGTGTCAGTACAGCCTATGGTAAAACAGTTGGTTCTACTCTAGGTACATCCATATGGGGTAAAAGATATTTAGACATTGGAAATAGCATTTAGTTATGTGTGCTATCAGATATTTAGAGACATCCAGAAGGTGCTTGTAATGATACAGAATGAGCTTTTGACTAAGACAGATGCCTCAAAGTAGAAGATGCTTAAGATGGTACAGTCTCAGGAGTAGAAAATACAAGTAGATATCAGAAATTACAGGTGCACATTGCTGCTATCCAGAAGGACCATTTCTTCCTCAACCTCTCAGCAATATCCAGAAAACACAACCGGATTGCTTCTGATGAATAATCCAGGATGCATCAGTAACATCTGCTCAATTAAACACTATATTGGCTTCTTTTAAATAAAAGGTAGTGTATTTAGGGATTAAAATAGTCATATATTCATATGCATTAAGGGCTTTTTTCCTATCATGCCTTGATTTAAAAATTTTTCTTCTTCTATCAAACCATTGTCATATAAAGTATGCAATCTGTGAAAGTGTCTGTAGAGCATTACTCCCCTACAAGCAACTCTGTATTTATAACTTATTTCACAGAAATAAACCAATCCAACCATGTGATATTCTGTCTTTGTAAAATGAAACTATGACAGGTTTTTGATCACCCCCAAATCTGTAAATTGATGGTTCTGTGCTTGAGCTCAGCATTTCCACATCACACCACCCAAAATAACCAAAACCAAACAACAAAAAAACAAACAAACAAAACAAAGCCCAAAACTCTCTAATAGACCCCAAACCTCTGTTGCTCTATTTCTCATTCAGAATGCACTAGCAATACCTTGCTGCATTTACCAAAAGCACTGACATTACCTAAAGCAGCATGCCAAGAGGAACTATCAGAAAGGCACATGTTTGAGCTATGCAAAAAAGGGGTGTCTAGTGTCACTTCTATAGTTTGAAATGCAAGAGAAGTTGGTTTTTTGGGTTTGTTTTTTTTTAATATTCAATTAGCTCATGAATTTACTGTGAGTAGGAGGTCTCACTGGGGTTGTCAGAGGAAATTATATTTAATCAACATGATGTCAGTCAACTGCTTGTCAAACATACTACATTTTTTCAAAATTCAGAATGTTTTATACAATAATTGATGAAAAGAAGTGTATGTAGATGTGAGGCCACTTTGGAATCAGTTGCAGCACTCAAGCCTTTTCTAGGAGCTTCTCACAGGAAACATTGTTACTACCTTAATTTTACAGCCTCCATTTCTACAATATGGAAGAAAACTCTAATAGAATTCTTCACTCATCTTCCCACCCTGCTCGAGGAGTATGATGGACCATCTATAAGAATATTACATAATTATAAATTTACATAAAACAAGTATTCTTTTAAGGTGTACCATTTTCTACCTGCATGTTTCTGAAGAGTAAACAATCTAATCATCCAGAAACAGCCCATCTCATTGACAGTGCACTGGGGCGTGGCCAGTTTACTCCCAGGGAAATCAAACTTACTGCTGGACTTGTCCCACATCAGCAGTTAATTAGCTTTACATTAGGTCAGTTTAGCAGCAGTACTTGGTGGATAAAAGGATTAGACTAAGGTTAGACTTCAAAGCTAGAGACTTAAGGATTAGAGTAAGGCTAGACTTAAATGTAGAGAGGAGAAAACTAGAAGAAAGGTTATGAATGAGGTTCAGAAGAAACTGAAGGAAGTCAACTCAGGGATATCACCAAATAAGAGCTATAGTTAAGTCTCAAGACTGACTGCTGACATTGGCTTTGATGTTTGACTAAGCAAGTCTCGAAAGCCCTGCACACAACTATTTTACCCTCTTAGATCTCTGCACATTGAAAATGCTCTAAAGGGAGAGAGCAAGCACTTGGAGACAGTAGCAAAACTCCACATGAAAATCTTCACTACGGATTCATGTCAAGTCACAGAGCAAAGCACATTCCAACTTATGCAGAATTACATACAAATTACAATGAATGAAACAGCTTCATGAGCATTTGCAAGCTCCAGCAGGAGCTCTCAGCATGGATAAAGGATTGCAGGATCAAAAGGAATCATTTGCAAGAGGAACAGCTGCTCCTGCAGCAATAGATGAACAAACCACTAGCCCCAAATCAAATGGAAGACTTCTAAGTTGGATACTCTGCACCAACACCCTCCTAGCTGAAAAGGGTTTACAGTGACTAAGCTTTACTGTGCCCATAAGAATTCTTTGCTGCCTTCCAGTAAGCTCAGGTTCTAAAAGAACCATTTCTGAGAAACAATTTATTTGCTCTTGGCTTTGAAGAATTAAGTTCTGGAGACAGTCATCTGAAATCTGTCTGTTCTGCAGCTACTGCCAGAAGCAGCCAAGGAATGGAGACAGTCTCCTTGAATCATGTTGAGCTACAAATCACTATTAAGGCAGCATGCTCCTCTACAAAGCATGATACTGAGTTATACACCTATATTATATACATACATTCAAGAAAAAAATTCTAGCAATGCCTCTAACTTTACACAATACCCAACAAAACCACAACTTTGTTATTTCAAAAGAAAACTGCACTTGATCAGTAATTTCACTTGGAGACACTTCCTGTATCAACAGAGACTGAAAGACAACTGGATCGAGAACAGCCCTGCTGAGGACTTGGGCATGCTGTCAGACAAGAAAAAACTGCACATGGGCCAGCAATGCACACAGACAGCCCAGAAAGACAATCACACCCTGGGCTGCATATCAAGGGAGGGGGTTCTCACTAGATCCACTCTCATAAGATCCCACCTGAAGTAGTTGGAGTCTAGTGAGCACAGTACAAGACAGACATGGATCTGTTGGACTAGGAAAGTAGAGGGCTGCTGCACCTCTCCTAGGAAGATCAAGAGTGTGGGGAACATCCAGCCTTCAGAAGAGCCTGTCAATACATAAAGGGGCTTATAAGAAATATGAGGTACTTTGTACGAAGGTGGGTTTGTTTTGTTGTGTGTTGGGGGGGGTGGGGGTGTGCAGATGTTTTCAAGTGGGTTTTTTTTTCTGTTGTTGTGGGGTTTTTTATTTTTCCACTGTTTTGGGGGTTTTGTTTTACTTTTGGGAGGGGGACTGTCAGGGAAGTTAGTTTTATTTTCTCACACACACACAAAAAGATGGTGATGCAACACTAAACAGGCTGCTCTGAGCAGTCATAGATGCCCCGTCACTGGAAGTGTTCATTGTCAGGCTGGATGAGGCTTGGGGTAACCCAGTGTAGTGAAAGACCTTTCTGCTCATGGCAGAGGTGTTGGAAGTAGATGATCTTTAAAGGTCTCTTCTGACCCAAGCCAACCTATGATTCTATGAAGCATCCCTCAATACCAATACCATTAAACCCAAGATGCACTAGAAAAGAGCAGACAAAAAAAATAGTTGTAGGCGCACATGTAGCATTTTATACCATGTAACTGGGGCACCAAACACACTGAGCTTCACTCTCTCAAACACTACCAACATTAAGTGCTTGAACGCTCAAAATACTGAGACTGCTTTTTTTGGTGTTTTTGAAGTGGACCTCCATGTCTATCATCCGAACAACCTGTCACTGTAGAACCACTCTCATGTATTCATATATATCATGTGCTGCATATGTTTTAGCTAGAAGCCTAAAAAAAATGGATTATCTGCAAAATAGAAACATTTTTGGGGGTAAAATGATGATCCAAAACCTAAAGAGCATGTTTAAAATGCCTGTCACCACATCCAGCCTCTGCATCCTCAAAACAGATCTTCACAGCCTATTCAGCCAGGCTTCTACCTCCACCGAGGGTCACCATTTAAATGGACTCCTCCATTACAAACTCTGTGGTCCATCCCAGAAACACACAGTTAAATTTGGGGAGGTTTCCCCCCCTATCATCAGGTTTCCCCAAGATCATTCAAAAGAATGGATGTTTGAATTAGTAATGCCCCCGAGTTACACTTTGCTTCTTTATGGTTGTTTGCCACTGTGCTTCAAATAAGCTAAAATGTAATTTTCATAATTTAAACCAACTATATTTAGCACAGCAGAAGGTCTGATTACATTTTTTTTATTTTACTATTTGGTATAAGATGGACATTCACACTTAATCATATCCATAGATTACCTCAAAGAATACAAATGTGTTACATTATCTTTAAATAAATGAATGTCAATATGTTCTAGGGTAGCAGAAGTAATTGCATATTGATAACAGTCATTATCATAAGTCATGTTTGCTGGCAGAAAATCCACTTGTATTTTTTAATAAGGTGCAATATTATGGTCTATTTGGAGATGATAGCTTTCTATTTCCCCATACATAATACAATATCACTTCAATATAGCTGGCAGACCTTAGGAATAGATACAGATTCAGAATGTAAACCTGCAAATTGTAAGATTTTACAGTCTTTTGAAACTAGGGTGGATATTCCAAGTACCTCAGCAAAACTGATGCGGAGATCATTATCTGTGCCAGGCTGATGTGCTCGTCACCCTTATCTGCTGTGGTGAGTGGAATGGAAGTTACATTATCCTGAACTCATACAACCAGATATTTCAGATTTTGCATTGTCATTTATTGCAGTTTGCAAAGTATTCTGAAAGACACTTGAGAAAGGGACACTCTCCCTCTTTTATTTATTGTGAGAGGCACAAAACTTTAAAGCTAACTGCAATATCCTGGATGCACCTGCTGCAGTAGAGTAAGGAATTTATAAAATTCAGTATCAAGACAAGAGGGTCTTGTTCTACACCATTGCTCTACTTTATTGCTTTAAAGTAGTAAAAAGATAGAATTTGATAAAATAAGCAGATAACAGCAGAGTCTTGCACTGTGGACAGAATATCCCAATGAAACTGTACAGGCTTGTAACAGACTATGGAACAGCTCTGAAAAAAGGGTCCAAGGAATCCCATCTGGACAGGAATTTTAACATGAGGCAAAAGCATGTGGATCAGAAAGTTCAAAGAAAAACAAGGGGCTCTACCCCCTACTTGGCAGCTGTGAAGCCATCCCTGGAATACTCTGCCTAGTTTTGAGCTTACACACAAAAAATACTTAGAAATGGCCCTTAACAGAAGCTAAAAACAGAGCAGCCTTTTATCTCTCCCCCCTCGCCCTGAAGTGGAGGCTGGCACTCAAAGTGTAAAAAAAAAATTGTAAAAACAAGTTTTAATCACCCTGGAGAAAAGAATGCTTGTAAGAGGTGAATCTTTGAAGCATGGTTACAAAGAAAACATGACTTCATCTCCCCTAAAACAGCCAGGGAAAGAACATGAGACAAGAATCACGGGTTGCAACAAAGGAAGCTCCAAGTACATACAAGGAGAATTTCACAATGAGAGTGGACAGGCCCTGGTGGCACCACCTCCCCAAAGAAGAACCACCACTTCTGGTGATTTTTGAAAATGATATGGACTGGGCCTGGCCAGTATACAGTTAAGTTTCCTTCATAGCAGCTTATATAGTGCTGCAGTTTACTTTGACCAAACCAGTACTAATAACACAGTAATGTTGGAGCTTTTGCTGAACAGTATTGATACCTCTTCTGTTTCTCACTCTGCCTCACTAGTGAACACATTGAGGGCTCTGCCATAAGCTGAGAGGGGACAACCAGACAGTGTCCCAAAACATCAAAGTAGATATTTCATGTCACATAACATCATATTCAGCAGTAAGAGAAAAGAGGAGGGTTTAGGAGCATCAGCCCACCCACAGAAGGTGAGAAGTGGTTGCCTCTACATCTAGATCTACATCACCTGTTTTACTTACTGCTATTCTCCCATTTAGCCATTTTATTCTTTTTAATCTTCACCAGCTCTCTTAACACACACACCCCAGATTTGCCAGGTTTATTTCTCCTTTCTGCTCTCCCTATCGCACCTGAGGTGAGTAGAAGTAAACAAGTAACTCATCAGGGTCAACCCACAACACCTGAGTAGTGTCTTCCAACTCCAAAGCATTCCTGCTTGGGGCAGGAACTTCTTCTAACCTAATTTATCCTGCTGAAAAATGCATAAGCTTCTGCATTCCAAACTTCCCTTGTAGAAATAGTTCTCACTTAGTAACATTGAGTGCCACATGGAAAAGACCATCTAAGCCAGCTCCCTAACACTCACTGAACAGCAGATAGATTTGTGTGTTAGAGGGTATTTGCACTGTCTGGAGCCCTGTGCTGTCCCTTAGGAAAAGCACACACCATGCCCCACTAATATCACCATCTCCTGAGAAACACCCACACTGAGCACCACAGGGAGACCCTCATTTGTATTTACTCATAATTTTGCAAGATAAATACACAGTAACATTGCTTTACAGTACAGCTCTATCATTTTATTGAAGCCCCAGGGAGGCAAAAGGAAAACATCAGCTCTAGCTTCACTCAGACATAGATGAAAATGCCACCATTTTCACACAAGCAGGAGGTATCCACACACCCTTCCACACGAAGCAGCAAACGCTCTCGCTCTGCTTCTGCTCCATTCAGCAGCAACGTGGAGCACTACCCCCACTTCCAAACCCCAGAAAAGACCATACCTTCCTCCAGGTTGAGCAGCAGGTCTTCCTTCAGGAGGGGAGAGCACTTGCTTGCCCTTTTCAGACCTAGTCCAGGGGAAGCCAACTCCAACTGAGAGAAAGACTAGGCCTGCAGCCTGGGTTTTATGGGCTGGGAGCCCGTCCTGATTCACTGCAGCAGCACCTTGGAGCTATCATTGTTAACTGGGAGCAGCTGGTGGGAGCACAGCCAGCCTCCAGTACAAGTGTTAGTGGGGATGTGGTGGGACACCTTCCTGGAAGGGCTAGAAGGACTTGGGGGATTCTCAGCGTCAAGTTGAGGTGTTCACAGGGTGTTGACTGTGTATTTGGGCCTCACCTAACAGCTCTGTAGCCTCACAAAGCACATCGGGCCTTCAAAAATTAATCTGGATTGGGGAGATAGGAAGGAAAGTTACCCCTTTCTTAATGCCTTTCTTGTCTTTCACAGATGCAATATTCTTCCTGACTAACAGCAGGAATCTCAAAAAGCCTCAGGGATTCTCCACAGTCCTTGATCTTACATAGCTGAAATGTTGAAAAAACTCCACTCCTCTGTCATTTGTGTCACTGAGGTCTACCTAATGATACGGCCTCTGTAAGGGAAGACTGGTCAACAAAATTATGTCTTTCTGTACTCAGCTGTGACTAACCTGAATTTAAAAGTGGACTTCAGGATTCACATATGAGTTGGTTTTTTAATGGTAGAGATCTGCCAGTGTTAGTATTAGTGTAAGTGTAAAGTCAACTTGAGAGTAAGGATGTAAAAATTTGTAATATTTTACTGCTTCATGAAAGGCATCTCATTTGGACACAGAGCATTTTTGCAGTGAGTAAGCATTTCTATGAATTTCAATATCCAGAGTTACCCACAGATTGAAATTTTTATGGAAAGTTGCACATTTTCTGAGCTGCAAATACCGTGGGTGCTTAGTTAACAGTTTTATGAGCAAGCAAGTTGTGGTTGCTATCAGGTATCATTTTCTGCTGTGTACTCTTCTTTAGCTTCACAGCAAGTATAAAGGTTGTTCTTAGGAGAAAATCACCTTTCCACTGAGAATTAATCTCTTTTGGTATGGTCCTTACTTCTGGCTTCCACTGTTCTGCTGCTGTCAATATTGAGGTTCTGTACAAGGTGACTGACACATTGAGATCCCCCTCGCTCATTTTTAATGTTAAAGGATCTACAGACGTAATTATTCACTCCTTCTTTTGTGTGGTTTCTGGTGCAGTAATTTTTTCCTTTTATATGACTACTTTTCTCCAATTTTTTTGTCCCCCCCAAAGATTTGAGTTACAGTCAAGGCTGAAATAAAGATCCATACTGTTAAAAATGTCCAAAAGAAGACAGTATTTATGACTAGCCTGTCCAGTCCATACAGTCTACTATCTACAATTTTCGTGGTCCTTAAGATTTAAAAGAATTCTCAGTTAATTGTAGCAACTCTGAAATTTGACAAAATTGTCATGGATAGTTCAGTAAAAGTCTCTGCTCAATGAAAGCAAAAAGGGGAATCGGATACTAAGCTGTATAAGGAACAAAATTAACGCTGATAGTATTTATAATGCACATAGGTACAGTGGTAATAGCATTCTTGATATTGATTGGAATATTGGATATTGGAAAAATTATGACCATTTAAGCAATTAAGGCTAAAAAGGCCATCATTTGAAAAGAATCTGAAAGGATGAGATTGTTTACATTTAAAAGGAGACAGAGAAGTCAATATTTTAAACCTGAAAATATTTCAAATATTTCTATACATCTCATAATGCTACAGGAGATTTGCCCTCTGTGTCTTTCTGCATGTATAGAGAAACTGTCCAAGAAAAATAAGTCCATATTGAGGGAGAGGGGATTAAAAATAGCAATTACAATGGACTTTGGCATAGGGGTTGGTAACTCCATTACTGAGTGATTTAAATGATATCAGAATTTTGCCCAAGGTTCTGTTCTTTATTTCTAAACCAGTTAGCCCCCACTATGGCAGATGTGAATACGTATGGGAGAAAGAACATAACAGATCTGTGTGTAGGAGGCCAGGAGCAATATACCTATTGCTGTATATGTGACTACAAAGCAAAGTTCAAATTTCCACATAGAACATGGATATCCATAGATATTTCATGTATGACATACCTTGCACTTTTAATAAGCATTACAGTAAAAATCACAGTAAAGTATCACATAAAGATATGATAAATGAATATTGGAATTTATATCATCAACTATTCTTTAAATCAACACATTCTGCTCTATTAGTTTTATAGCTAATTTTAGCTTTAGTATTTTTCTGTGTTTGAGTTTGGTGTGCTTTGAATATCCCTAATATCAACTGAAATATTTCTAATAATGAGTAGGGCACAATGGAACTTTTGTACTTTTCTAGTTCTTCATCCTTGCCCTTTCTGTAATCTCACTCTTAATGCTCGAAGTATTTTTTAAATTTTTTACAGTGCTGACTGTTTTTTGTGGAATGCATTTACCAAAGTGAGTTAGTGGTGCTTGCTCATCCAGAAAGTTTCTGAATTGTAAAAATGTGTAAATTGTCCAAAACTAGGTCTTGTTTGAAGATTGAAAGATAAGAGGCCTTAAAGGAGGTTGATGCAGTTTGTGAAGTGAGAAACAGACCTGTTTTTTTTCCACAGGTTTTAAAATATTAGGAAATTCCCAAGTAAAATGCCTAGTTAAACTGAAAATAACACAGTTCCACAAATCTAAAGTAAATGTTTACTAGTATGATCCATCTGCCGGTGTGAATGTCCATCAGCTTGGCAGGTGAGATTCAGATCTATCTAGTTTAATGTGATAGGGGTTTCATGAATACTTAACACCCAGTTGTTCAAGATTTTCAGTTATATATTCAAAGCAGAAACAGTAATTCAGCTTCTGGTCTCATCTCATCTCTTCTCTTCCTATTCAAAAACCATTTGCTGCTGCCATAGAAAAATGCTTTTGAAGATGAAAAATGCATTATTCATTCAAAATGGTCACAGTCTTGCAGGAGAAGGATGAAGATGTTCCATGATACTGGGGGATGTAGTTCTTCCCCCGAGAATGGTACAGGTTGGTCCTGCCATGGAGACACACCCATTCACCTACCTGTTGTGTCATGCACCAGTTTTATTCCTGCTAAGTTAACACACATAACAGGCTGGAAGTAATAGAGAAGCAACAGAGCTTTCAAAAGCTGGTGGAAGTTTTTATCAGCATGACAAGAAAACAGGAAAAAATGTGAGAGGTTAAAAAATGCTTACTGCTATCCTACTTACATTAAATAAATACACTATTTATGTAAAAAAATGTAGTACTTCCAAAAGCCTTTTCATAGCAAGACCTTAGTTTAGCATTTTGGATTGCTTACTGGAATGTCCTCTCTCAATTAATCATACAGTAAACTGAGGGGAACTATTCTTCTAACTTAGACTTTCGAGTTAGTTGCCAAGTGGCGAGAAGTATGAATATCCCAATTTTTCTTCCTTTTAAGTACTTCCCTCAGGATCTCATTCGGTCTTGGGGATAATGCGCTATTTTAAAAGTAGAAGGATTAAGCCTTTAGCTAAAAAAAAAAAAAAAGGCAAAATTACAGTGAGAAAGAACATGAAAAGGAATAAAAAATGGAGCTGGCAAACAATTTATCCATTTTTCTGTTTGCATTTCAACCACTTCTTTATATCTAATTAAATCAGGACATTTGGTTGTATTTTCTATCAAGATATTGATTTTTAAATTTTTTTTTTTAATCTGACTTCTCTGAAATGAGCAATTTGAAACCTTTTTTTTTTTAATTAGGCTGTCCAGCCTCAGTTCAAGTGTTCAATACTTCTAACATAGAGGTATAAGGATGAACAGAGAAGCTTGTGCTTCACTAGAAAATAGACAAGATGGTCTACATTTCTCCTCTGTCTCTACTTGAGATTTTAAAGTCAGCAAAGCAAATACTTCAGTTGTACCCAACAGCTGAAAATTACTGTTCGAAATACAAGATCCAGCATTGCCTGGTACATTAGCAAAATACATATATTATTTAAATGTATGTACATTTATATGTGAGTTTTATCCACTCTGTAGATTTAAACTCATATTTGCTAATCACATGACTGGAGGAGTTCATAATCCCAAAATCAGCAAGAACTGTGAAGCCTTGCAGTGGACTAACAGGGCAAGACACAGGCATAGAAGATACTGCACTGTTGTCCCACAAATAATAAACCATGCAAAAGAATTTAAAAGTTAGAGTACCTATCTCTTTTTTTTTTTTTCTTTTTTTTTTTTAACTTTTCTAGGGCTTAGATAAAAAGTGAGCCAGCTGAGCAGAATCTTATCTGGCATGAATCCAGATGGTGTCCCTTAAGGAATCATCAGTGTAAACTCTGTTGTATCTCATGAGAATTAAAAGAGGAGAAATATTAGACCCTGTTAAAGGAACTCCTGTAGACCTCATAAGTGAGCAAGTGGTTGATGAAACAGCAGATAGTGTTCCTTCCATATACTAATTTGCAACATAAATTTCTGTTCACTCTCCTCTAACCAGAACTAGTACTTTTCATGACTGATGAGAGTGCACAGAGCACTCAGAGAAAAATAATCCTGGCAATAGCAATTTAATGGCTTACTGACTCAACAACAACTTAACTAAACAAATGGAGTCTTCAAGTTCAGTTATCAATGGAGAAAAAATGTTTTTCTTAAATGCTTACTAAAAAATCTGGGAAAACCATGGATATTCTTACCATGGAAATACTCCCTTACGTCCTCTAAGTGGTTCTCCCTCATCTCTACAGAGAATATGATGCTTACATTGGACTAGAGGCTGATGAGATCTCTTTCATTTGAGATATTTTAATTACTACATATAACACATATTCATCTTTTCAAATATGAATTTCATGAGCTATTCTTTTCCTAAAAAAAAATATTGCATTTATATGTATAATAGAGATCAAGCTGGAAGTGGAAAGAATCATGACAGGTCAATAGAAAGGGAAAAGATTTAAATCAGTCTGACAGAATTAAATGTAAGAAAAATATAGGTTATTTTATACATCTGATATCTGCCCCAGAAATGTGTAAACTCAGGAGAGCAGCACTGCTTTTAGAAAGGTGTACAGTTGTTTCTTTAGTCGTTATTAGCTCCATGTGCAAAACAGTGGTTAACAGGGCATATAATTTAAAAACCCAGCTTCCACAACAGATGGCTTTATTTGCCGTGTTTAGAAACTTTACATGGGGGAATCTTCCAATGTAAGCACAATGGTGTGTGCTGCAAAATAATCAGACTTAGGTCAAAATTCAGACTGCCCTATCAGTTGCTGCTAGCATTTATGTAAGATTGTTACAGAAACAGAAAATGTTCCAAATAATAACACATGGCTTGTGAATGGAAGCACTGAAGAGCAGCTCTAGGAGACACTAAAAAGAATAGCTGTATTCTAGCATTGGGAAACATCCCTTGATTTTCTTTACATTTACTTGCAAGTGAATGTCTTGGACCTAAGTAAGTACCAAGTGCTTTTCTCTCTCCTTGTGTTTACAGGTAAGAATGCTGTTGACCAGTATAACCAGAGGAAAGGTAAAAAGTGGTGTAGAACAAAGGCACCCAAACAAGTCATCAAAAGGAGACCAGAAGGGAAAAGGCAGACTAGCAGCAACATATGGTATGGGATGAGGTGACAATGTTTTGTGTGGAGGAGAAACTGGGCTTAATTAAAGTGGAGATGTGAGCTTATGGGCACACTGCATTCATGACAGAGTTGCTATGAGCTGGTCCTCCTTTAAAAAAATCCTTTCTCTCCTAAATTCAGTTTCTTTCCGTCCTGTTCATACTGTAACTAATAGGGGTTTTTTTGTTTGATTTGGTTGGGTCTTTTTTTAATAGTAATTAGTAAAAAAACATATATATGGTTCATTTATGAATCCTGAGAGCTTTTTTCACATTTGCAGAAGTATTACAGAAGGGTTAAAAGGGGCCTTCAAAGATCATTCAGTCCAACCCCCTGCCATGGCACTTCCACTAGACTAGGTTGCTCAAAGGCCGATCCAGCATGACCTTGAATACCTTCATGGATATGTAGCTTCTACTGAAATGAAGGTCATTGACCAGTTCCAGAGTGTGACTTACTATTAGCAGTAGGAGAAGCAAGTTTCCATAGTGGTTCAGTCATAAGGCTATCGTAAATGGTGTTTTCCTGTTATGTCCTTCAGAGGGAGGTCATTGGTACAACACAACTGCACTGGTCTTACCGGACTTCTCAAGCAGATCTTCAAACTGTGGAGCTAGAACAGGAAAAGGTCAACAGAATTGGTAGATAAAAACACAGAGACAATTGGCATTTCCAAATTTACCAGTTTACTAACATAACAAATTGGTGAAGGAAAGTAAAAAGAAAAGGAAATGTGATACCAAACCTCTTTATCTAAAGATTCATTTTATTGTACAAGAAACTGAAAAAAAGCTGCTCCATAGTGTTACCTGTCTCAAGCAAGAAAAGTTGTTTGGTTTATACAGGCATTCACTGAGCAGCAGCATCAAGATCTTGGGGGTCTTCAGAAAAAGAAATGAGGTCAATTTTAAATGCATTTTTTAAAAGGTAAGTATGTTGCAAGGGCTGGCAGCTGGTTAACATCACTTTGGGGTTCATGGCTTGATTAGCTATAAATTCTGTATTGCTGCAACTTAGGGCCAGTGGTTTTACTACTTTTTTTTTTTTAATCGTGACATTAATTTCTGCATCTGAATCTCTCATTTTTCTCAGATCAAAAGTTTGTTGACTTGCTGATTGTTATGCTGTTGATGGTCCAAGCTGTGCCTGACTCCACTGACCGACCGATCTTGGCTCCATTAAAGCGAGTGGGAAGATGCCTTTTCACTGAGAGAAGGATATAATGTGCTTACAGCAGATATTAAAAGTTGCCTCGAGGACAGTCTCACTGAAAAAAAAAACAAAAACATGAGAATGTAACAAAGTCTACTGTTTCCAACATGCATATCAAGAGGCTGGAAGCTCATCATATCAATGATATGATGACATATCAATGTCCAAAGACAGAAATCTGGAAGCCAGGAAAATACATAGGTTAAGTGCTGTGCTAATTGTGCACCTTTTGACATCAGCCAACATCTTTGAAGTGTTAATTTAGAGAACTTGTCCATAAATTTAAGCATCATTTCTATTTAATAGGAGTAAAGCACTCTGATGGTGATAGATTTTTGAGATAAGTTTTTTGATAACAGCTCTAAAAGAGATAGTTCTTTTTTTTTTCTTTAATTTTGGGTAACTACATATAGTGGAAATTTATTTTTAGGAAGACCCATGGGCCATCAACAAAAATAATTTTCTTATGAGGAAAATTAAAAAAAAGCCAAAACAAAACAAAACCCAACCACGTGTGTATTTCTAAAAGGGCAAACAAGACGATTAATAAATATTAGGGCCAAAATACTTTTTATTTGCCTCCATCCAAATGGTGGAAGGAACTGGAGGGAGTAAAAAGGGGTGAGGGAAGAAAAGAAAGAAGAGGGGACACTTTTTTTCATGTCTCTAACAACACCATTTATTTTGCTTTTGAAATTTTTCCTGGCAGCATTATTGTCTCTTCAAGGAAGTGAAGTTACTTGTTCCTCTCTGTGGTTTTTCTATTAATACCACTTGCAAGCAGATTCCTACTGAGTTCGATGCTGTGCCTTTCCTCAGCCACATCTGCCAATTGTGCAGAAGTGTATGTGCAAGATTAGTGACATTGAGGAAAGGCAGCAGACTGACACCACATTAATTTCCAGTTGCTCAGCTGTGAGTACTTTGTCCAGTGGAGCAGTGACCCTTCTCCTGCCAGTGGTCTCTCTGAAGGGTGGGCTGCTGGGCAAGAGCTTTCACTGCACCTGCAAAGTCTGGAAGAACCTCTGCACATTTGAGTCTGTGATAATAAACTAAGTCAAGTGTTGAATAGATGAGTTGAAATTTCATCTTTATGGCTCTTGGTAAGAGCAGCTGGAAGTAAAATGTGAGCGTACAGTCATAGTCATTGTGAAAGGAGTCACCAAAAGGAACATACTCTGCCCCTTATGAAGCCTTTGTTTTTGTAGAGAACATTAACCAACATCATATACCAGGCCTTCCAGAAAGTTACTAGATATTGAAAATTGCTGCAGTGATATCAAATTTATACTAGGTCCTAGGAAAAGCTAGAGAGTAAGATTGCTTTCATGAGTTCTGTACCAAAAGCAAAAGTCTGTTCTTGATTTCTTTTTTGGATAATGATTAACAATTAATTAATAAGAGATTCAGTATTATCTCATTGTCTCATTAATAGTTTTTGCAAAATTACACAATTTTGTTAGACAACTGCACTGTGCCCTCGAACATACAAATTCAGAAGACACTTTAGGGACTGAAAATCATTAAGCTGACATCTGACAGTCTTATGGGAGATGTTTGATAGTTTGAGATGTGCTGATAGTGATGGATCACGGCTTCAGGTAGCAGGCCTTCTAGAGTGAATTATCACTCACAGAGAAATCAGGGTTAGCAGAAGGTGAATGTGAAAATTCAAGTCCCTGCAGATGAGTTCAGCCTTCCTTCTTGGTGGAAGTACAAACTCCCACTGGGAAGCAGGAAATCCTGCCCTACATGCTGAGACTTACTTCAAAGAACAGCATTCTGCCTTTCCGTGACCTGACACTGATCTGTTACTTAGACATCACGAAGGTCAGATATTTTTAGGCTGATACGGGTAATCCTACCAGCAACACACATCTGAGGCAAAAAAAAAAACGAGTAGGCTGTGGGTTGAATGGATGTGACACCGAACATATCTGCCTGTAATTAGGAAGGTATATAGACCAACAGTATTTTTAGTGCAACACATCATTAAGAAGAAAAAAGCTTTGACTTGGAAGAAAAGGAGAGAAGACAAACTTAAACATTCAAATTGTTGCCAATCATTTAAGTTACATAGTTCTCACTCCAGAAGCTTTGATCGTGTATAATCCTGTTGAAAGGCTGAATTTTAATCAGCCTCACATACATTATGTTGCAGCGCTGTGGCACTAGTGCATGACGGAATTTTATTTTCCATTAGTTCATTCTTCACTGGAAATATAAACACCCTATATGCTTAATAGTCCAAAAAATTAATGCTATTGCTTTTTAAAATTGCCTGTTAATGAGAATTTTGCCTGCTATTAAAAATTCTCAGTGCCTTAGGACCATCTTTTGCATGCTGACATACCTATTTTCAACACCAACAGTGTTGAACAATCAAACAAAAATCATCCCAGACACTGCTTTTAGTAAAAACAACCATGTTTTTAACTTATCAAAATGGATGTTTACAGAATCTGTGGAACCAGGACTGATTTTAAAATATCTTTTCACTGAACTTACAAATTTATGTCTACTCCAGTGCAGCAGCGATGGCTGTGCAAAAACATATGTGGCACAGATACTTTCTAAGAAAAAAATCCTGTTGATCTAAAAAGGTTGGCTTTAAGTTATTATGTTCTGGCAGGAAAATTTGCTTTGGCCTGAGCAATAGAATCCATGCAAATACTCCAGAAGTGAAAGGTACAAACAGGCATCACGTTGCTTTCTCTTCTGAACTTGCACAAGGTCTGATTTTCCATGGCACCCATAGACCTCCGTTGGAGTTAAGGATGGATGGTCTTTCTCAAATTTGAGAGCACACACTGTAATCCTCATCACAGACTCATCAGAACTGTGTTGCCCCACAGCCCGTTATCAACAGGGAAGAGCCCATCGGTGACAGCAAGGCAGAGAGCAGAGAAGGGTGTTTGGAAAACTGCCAGCAGAATGCATGTACTGTTACTTTGGTGGAGATCTGTGTATGTGGAGCACTGATGGGACCCAGCAGAGCTGTTGGCTCAAACAGGAAGAGACCCGTCCCCAGGAAGGAGCCGCTCTTGACTGCAGGAAGGGACTAATGACACACAGATGCATGAGAAAGGTTCCTAACAATCCCAGGCACACTGAGTTTACCTGTCTCTGCCAGCAAAGAGGGGATATTTGTAAGAGCTTTTGTACACTAACAAATCACTTAATTAGTGATAACCATGAATGAAACTGTGCACTCCAAAGAAGGAATGGAATTCATGCTGTTAGCAGTTTTGCAGAATACGAACTAAATCTGGATTATTCCACCAGCAATTTTTCATGTACTGAATAAAAAAGGACTCCTAAATTAATGGTTCTGTTTTCCATCATACTGGGGAAAAGAGATCATATGCACATGGGCACGTTCAAATATAAAGTATGATTAATCAACCTGTGTCAGAAATAATCTTTTCATTATATTCTGGTAGGATACAGAAATACCACATCTAAAAATATTTCATTTCATCCCTCTGGTGTCCTATGGTGGTGTTCTCAGAGTGAGCTAGAAACCTAGAGACAGCCATGGGTGTTTTTTAGTTATTATGTTCTGATTATACACTAAAATGGAAACCTAAAAACAGGGACAAAAATTAAATAGAGAGAAAAAAAAGAAAAGTTTACCTCCACTCACAAGTAAAAATATCTTTGCATTACAAAACCTTCTTTGATGTCAGCAGATCTAGTAACTGATAGAAAGGTGTTGTACTTGGACAACATGGAAGAGAAGTCGTGGGCTGAGTGGGTCTGATTAGTGATTTGATATGACATACTTCCAAAGTGATCACTTCTGTTCCTAGTTAAAGCATCCTAACAAGCAGGAATCTAATACTGTTTTGGCCCAGGCAGTGTTACATTTTGTCTCCAGGGCTGTCAATATGACATTCTTTGTAAGTAATTAATTATGATTGGGGGTGGTGAAGGAGCAATAAAAAAACCTCCTGCATTTATCACTTGATAATGCATCTTAGTTCTTTAGCAGAATATTGGGATGCTTTTTTTTTTCTTCAGCCATTGCATTTATTTTGTACTACAGCTTTATTTTCTTAAATTGATACTGGGCAAAAGAAATTTTGTGAAACTCGCTTGTCATAAATTAAAAAAACATTCAGTCTGAGAAAATAAATTCTGCAGGCAAATACATAATCTGTTTTCCTTCTACCAAAGACTGCTGCAGGTATTACACATAGCTAACTAGCATGCTTACAAGAAAGACGTCTGTTGGTTTTTTTACACTTGTTCCCATGCTGCTAACTTGGTTGTTTGCCTGAAAGAGGAAGCTGAGGAAAGAAAAGTGACATTAAAGAAAACAATGGGATTTTTTTTGTTATTATTTATACTGAAAATTGAAAATAAATGGAAAATAACAACATAAAACTCTGCTGCTGTAAAAAAAGACAAAAATAAATGTTCACTGAAGCTTCAATTCTAACAATACATTCTGAGCCTTTGCACAGTCAGTGAAGTTTTATATGAAACATCTACTAATGTTCCCATTGGAGATTCCCAGGTATAATTTAGGAAACTATATATTCCCAGCACACCACTGAGAATAAAGAAGTACTGCTTTTGGTTCAATTTCCAGCATATCTGCTTGTATGAACTGTGCACTACTTCATTATGTATAAATGTATATTTTTTTTTTCCCTACAAGCAATCACCATGTAACACATACAGGCTGCAGACCTTAATTATACATAAATAAATAGTCCCAGAAGGGCTTGCTACCAAGGCTGTATTTTCCGGTACTCAAAAATAAGTTCTCATGGTCTTTTGTTAGATCTCTAATTCCATTTTGCACCTAAAAAATATGGACAAGGAACCAAGATGGATCCTCACACATTAGGAAACCCACACTTGCCAACATCACATGGAATTACCGGCTCAGAAAGTCACTAGAAAAGTGCCCTGTCATTAACACTTCATTTGTCATACTGGTAATTGATACCAATCCCTGTGTATCAGTCATCAATTGTAACTTTTACTGCACTGCTTAATATTTTGTCCTCAGTACCATAAGGTTAGTCCAAAAACAGAACCAAAAATTAAATCTGTTCAATCTGAAACAAATACACTTGATCCATTTTCCTTGCTTAAGCAAAAAGGTCACTTGCATACAAAATATTTCAGTTGATTTGGACCAAAGCAGACTGCTCTCAAAGACTGAAGTGTAAGATTAGATTTCACAAAACAACAGGAGGAGGAACCACTACCTCTTTTACCATTTGATAGCTCACACTATAAATCTTCGATCTCATCTCCTACAAGATGTGAGACTACTTGTCTAAATTTCCAGGCACTGTAGCTAAAAGGCACTCTGAGATGAGGGTGATGAAGGAAACAGGCAGAAGGGCTCTTAAGATCTTCTGTAGTAAATTATGAACTTGCTATGAATAGTTCAATGCATTTCCCAAGACAAGTGGAGCAGATGCTGGCTGAGCTCGGCTGCCAGGTAAGTGAAGCTGTTACAGCTGTAACCCTTTGCGTTCCACCCCTGCACAAGTGATACAGTGTTGCTGCAAGGTGGGGACACCCCAGCCCCTCCTTCTGAACCCCTCTCTGGTACACAGCAGCTTCTCCCTTCACCCACCCCAAAATGCTGAAAGGACAAAAGACAGTCCTGTCATATAAAGGGTGCCTAATGTTTATGACCCTAAGAGGTGTGCTCGAGCTCTGCTCTGAACCAAGCCAAGAATTTTCTTTTCTTTCAGTGGAAAATTGTTTTGTACATTGTATGAATATGACCAAAAACTGATATATGATATAAACTGCAGACAGCAAGGAAGGAAGATAAGTCCTGTATGAAAAGAGTTTACAATTGCTCATCTGCTATACTGGTGTCTGGAATAAAGATGAAGCACCAGTATGGAAGACTTAAGAGGCTGAAAGACTGAGGAGGAATATGTCTGCCTGGTACCTGGAGCCCTGTTTCTAAGGGTAAGGAAATTGAAATCTCTCTGCTGAATTCTGTCCTTGTAACCTGGCTGTCTAACAGCATCCTGTAGCACTGTAAAGTGGCACAGATGTTAATAAGCTGGAACCTCAGATTAAAAATAGGTACAATATGAGGAGAAGCTGTACAAATTCAAACTACATTGTCTTAAAATGATCTAAGGAGCAAGACAGTGGTTTAAGTAAAGTACTTACATCTTTGAATAGAATAAATGAGGTCAACTCAAGTTCCTATTTTCACTGGGAGAAAAAAAAATGAAGCATTTAAATAAAAAAACAAATTCAGATCAGATATTTCTAAGTACTTTTTCATGTACAGAGTTACAGTGAAAATACTAGCCTTACCAAACAAAAAAAATTCCTAACTCATTCAAGAAAGAAAACACAAACAACAGGCTATATATAGAAGGAACCTGGATGTATTATTTTTAGACGCCTGAATTACAGCCCATTAAAAAAATGCTTTTCTAGATCTCACTCTGCCTTTAGTTTCCATAAATTAATAACACACATTCTGGAAGAAATAAAACTGTACTGCACACTTGCCTCAGAAAACATAGGTAAAATATGTCTCCTCAGCCACGCAAATCCAGGCTTTTGGTATGCCAGCTCTAATAAAAGTCTGTGAAAGCAGATGGTGTTTTCAAGAATTGCTGTTTATACTAAAGTCATATAATGTCATTAATGACCACTAATAAAGGTTTAGAAGCCTAGATAGTGCTCTAAAGAAGCAGTAGCAGTTTCCATGAGAACAGTGTAATATTCAGTGCGGAAGAAAGAACAAATCAGAGCTTTAATGATGGAGCAGATATTGAGATGAAATGCAGCAGGTTAGCAAAAGCTGTTTGGATTTCACAGGGACAGTGCATGAGCTGAGATTTTTAACAGTACGAGTGGACTTTCCCTGACTTCCTTAGAGTCTCCGTGTCAAGTGTCAGAAACTGTTCCCTTTGGTTCACAAATCCTACTGTGTTCATTAAATACCCAACAGAAACACTAAACAACAAATTCACCAAATACTAAACAATACCAAATGATGGTCAGCAACTGTTCTTCAGTTTTACCTAACCTTAGGTCAGCTTCTTCCATACAATTAGGTCACAGAAGAAAGGAAGTGATGACAATGACATCTCCTTAATGTAACTCAATTCAGATCTTTCCAAGGTCAAGAAATTTTGGCAGTCACAAAATGGATAGTGATGTTTCTTCCAAGAGTTTGGATACTATGGTCCTGACAGATGATTACAGAATCACAGAATGGTCATCCCATACTGTAGCATTGCCTGCCTCTGTCACCACTGTCCTTCTACATCACACCCAGCCCTGCTGAAATACAGAGAGATTTCAAATGACAGCTAATTCCATTGATTCCTTTTTCCCAAGATTAGTGATTATATTCTGACATGCAAAATGCTTGGCACACACATAATGCATATATTAGTATCAATGCCAAAGGAAAAAAATCAAAACTATTTGAAAATTAAGTTCTTAAACTTTCCAATTTTCCATCAGAGATACAAACCAAAATTTTCTGTTACCCAAAGGAGATCAAGAACATCACTGTGATTTCTTTATTTTATTTTTCTAAATGATGACTATCTGACACGTTTTCAAAGTAATTTCAGACAAGACCTATACACCCAAAGGCACAACTTGCCACTGTGACAGAGAACTCTGCTCAAGCCATTGCACTCCACTAACCAGACTTTTTTGGCAGCTCCTATGTCAGTGTTTTAGTGTGTGATTGATACCTGGTTCAGAAAGCTTCACTGCAGCGTAATCCTCGTGGGGTGTCGCTCCCTGGAGATATTAAAAAGTTGTCTGGACATGGTCCTGGGTAGATGGCTCTAGGTGTCCCTGCTTGAGCACTCAGGTTTGACAAGCTATGGGTTGTATGAATGAAACTGTTCAGCAGATTGAGACCATATGGAGCTTGGTAACTTGACTTCTTGAGTGGTAGTTTTCAAGTATTTCACTCGATATTATTCTTCAGGTTTCTTTGCAGTAATTTTTCTATATGTGATTTCCCCTTTGTTTACTGTGTTTTATTTCAAGTTGTTAAGAACAGCAAGGAGCCAAACAAGAATAAGGTTCCAGTGGTACCCACACCTACAATTAGAAGGAGCTGATATGTACCATTTGACCCTTAAATGGGATCTTTTTCTATCTCTCCAGAAGAATCTGAAAAATGTCCCTTTGACCCTCAAACAACTCAGTGAACAAGGATTTCCAAAACAATTAAGATTTTACATTAAGAATATAGAAATTCATATAATCATCAACTACGCAAAATCTGTATCCATATTCTCTATATGAATATCTGCTAATTAACAATGAAAGGTTCATAATATGGCTTTCAGGTAGGCATCAGAAACATGATTTGAAAACAGGAAAGCAAATGTGAGGGCCAAAGGAAAGTCATGAGCTAGCAGAGATTGTTTTGCAGGGTGCAAAACGTTTCTGCTCAGAAGAAAACTGAAACACTGGCAGTATTTTCTTGCACCAAAGTAACTTATTTCTTCTAAAGCACATTCCACGGTCCTACAGGAATTGGGAGGGTGAATGCAGGAGGCAGCTTCAAAAAAGAAAAGGTTTAGGATTTTCAGGGTAGGGTTTATTGCTTTGTTCTATGCCATTAATTATACATATGCATCTGATCTGACAGTTTTATAGTGCTTTGTAGCTTTAGTGAATCATTCCCTAGGAGGGAGGAAAGAGAAATTTAAAATTTGCCAGGGCTAAAACTCAGGAGGAGAAGTCCCTTGTCAGGATATTTTTTTATTATTATTGTTTTTTTGAAGTCTATACAGTCACTGACCACACTTTTCAAAGTGAAAACTTTTGTTGAAAACTAGGATCCTAACCTCACACTTCAGGAAGTTAAATAAGAAGCTTGATGTAATGCAGCTGGTAATTCCAGAAACACCAGAGAACTGCTGAATGCTGTGCTGTTTGAAAAACCGAACCAGCAAACTGCAGATACTACATTTTCAACTTTTCATGAAGATATTGTTGTTGAAAACTCTCTGTCTAGCTGGAGAATACAACTGTGATTGTCTTACAGGAGGAAAAGGTGAATGGATCATTTACATTTAAATGATAAAACTGAGGTCTAGGAAAACTTTTTTCCTACCTAACTTTCAGTCTGAGTTTTGAAACTTCACCTGTAAAATGGTAATAACACTTTTTCTGCTCAGCTCAGGTCTCCAAAGACTTGGTTCCCCTTACTATTTTTGTGAAATCTATATTCCCAAGCACTGCTTCAACACATACCACAATAACTCAAGACCAAGCTAGGGAACATAGACTAGTGGTAAATGCCTACTTCTTAAAGATCAAACCTGGTTATTAGAAGAAAAATCCATCTGAGTTTATAATATCCCCGCAGCCTGCCTTTGTTCGGTGCTCAGCCCTCGGAAGCAGACCTGTAGGTTTCCTCCAGGCAGTATGTTCTATTGCCTTCTTCCATCTATGCAAACTGTAAATGAAATAATGTGGCTCTATGATTTTGATGAAAGAGTGGCTGTGGGCTTTGTTTCTTTTAGAACCTTAAAACTGAGGAGAACTGTCTGAGAACCTTCCTATCACATCTCAGAAAGGTCCTGTCTCAGCCCATTTTGAGCTTATTGATTTATGGGAGAGATTTTAGGCTTCTTAACTCACCTCCCAAATATACCATCTATTAATAGGAAGCTTGATTATCAGCAGGCTCCTGCCCTATAACTGTGATTTAAGTATATCTCCCTCATCTTTGCTCCACCTCTACTGAAGAACGGCGTGGGAGCCGCTCAGCATCATTGCCAAACTCCTGGTTTGCAAAGCACACGAGTTAGCACAGGCAGCAGTCACTCCTAATAAGAATTTGCATTTCCTATCTGCACCTCAAAGCCTTGTTTTTGAAGCATCTAGCATCAACCTTCTGTAGCTGACCCTCTGCTGTATTTAACACGTATCTTTTGTTTCAGCAGCTTCTCTGCTAATCTCACACTTGTGTGAAATTGTTGTTGACGAGGTGAGACCCTTTGTGGAGCTGACTGCTGCAGAGGACCTTTAGCTTAAATGAAAATGACAGCACTTCAGCAAGGCCGAATATAAATTCTTTGACAGCATATAGATTCACAAAGAGAAGTAATCCCTGCTGCTGTCATAAAACATTGCTTTTTTCAAATGTCAGTACCATGTTGCACCATCGTGAATAGAGCAATTGCTGGCACCATCTACTGGTAAATGCATTGAAGTGAAAAAATAGGAGGCTTTTAATTGCCTTAGAGTGGATCTCAAAAGAAAAAGAAAAATATAAGATCATGTCAAGGATCAAGGCTGGTCTAACCACTAAGTGAATGGCAGATGCTCTGATTTACCCCTCTTCCTTCCCCAAGGGGAAAAGAAACAGACTAAGGGAGAGACACCTTATGGGTTGAGGGGGGCGGGGGGAAAAAAACACCAAAAAAATAGCCCACCACCTAAATTGGCTTTAATGAAACAGTAACAATAAAAAGAAAATATAAAATATATATTAAATAGATATAAATATATGTTTTATTATATATAAGATATACAAAAACAATATAGAACTCCCCCAGAGTCCAGACTGGATTCAGTGGCAGACAGGAACTAGAATCAGGAAGACACAGATTGGGAGGGAAGGCAGAAAGGACAGAGTACTTTCAGTCACCAGCCATTACGAAGAGGCTGACCCTTGTGATCCCTCAGTTTGATACTGAATATGATGCATATGGGATGGAAACTCTTACTGGTCAGTTTAAGGTCATCTGTCCTGAAAGGCAGTTCCTTAGAAGAGGCTTAGGTGAAAAGAAGAATCACTGAACAGAACTTGTTCTTTTCTAGCTCACACTAGGACAGATCATTTTTTCAGATGTGCACTAGTCAGTGCCACATTAAGGACAGCTCTCCAGTTGCACTGATAAGCAAGGATCCCAAAGGATAGACTACAAGGTAAAGCCTATTTGTCCTCTCCAGACCATGGACGATGCTTTACTTTCCAGTTCTGCCTTGCAGTAAGGGAAAGCATGGCTATTCTGCTCTCCTCACCTCTTTTCCTCTTACTGGGAAAGCTGCATTAGGAGGTGGTGCAAGAAGAGAATAGCAAGAGGATGGCATTTAAGTGCTAGAAATACAGACTCCTGACAAAAGACTTGTGTATCTGAGAGGAAATCAGGCTAGATGGAGCTCTGTTAACATTATTAGGGAACTGTGAATTATAAAAGATTTATTTTTTTTTTAATNAGACTAAGGGAGAGACACCTTATGGGTTGAGGGGGGCGGGGGGAAAAAAACACCAAAAAAATAGCCCACCACCTAAATTGGCTTTAATGAAACAGTAACAATAAAAAGAAAATATAAAATATATATTAAATAGATATAAATATATGTTTTATTATATATAAGATATACAAAAACAATATAGAACTCCCCCAGAGTCCAGACTGGATTCAGTGGCAGACAGGAACTAGAATCAGGAAGACACAGATTGGGAGGGAAGGCAGAAAGGACAGAGTACTTTCAGTCACCAGCCATTANAGAAATACAGACTCCTGACAAAAGACTTGTGTATCTGAGAGGAAATCAGGCTAGATGGAGCTCTGTTAACATTATTAGGGAACTGTGAATTATAAAAGATTTATTTTTTTTTTAATAACAGACTGTGCTGCAGTACTATAATTCACTGTAAGTCTGATCCAAATACCAGATAGGAACACCTTATTTTACTCTGCTCAGAATTAAGCACTAGGCAAAGTGTATTGACAGGGAAGTTTGAGACTTAACAAAAACTTCTCTGATCTAAATGTAAAACTCTTTTCTCAGAGAGATGGTGTTGTAGCTGACTTAGAGATACTAAGCACAGACTCCTGCTTTTAAGTTTGGACATCATTTGAGTCAAAAGGAGCATGCAGATGTATAGCACCTTAGTTTAATAAATCACAGTGTATTCCCCCATTTTTAATTTATACTGATTGAAAGATAATTGTGGGTCTTAGATTAGGTTCTAACAGAAGAATAGATTAGCACTGTCATATTTAATCAATTTTGATTGTGGTCTCTGCATAGATCAAGTCCAGAAGAGGTCTTCACTAAGACATTTAATTCTGATTCTTTCACCTGACGGTAAAAACGGAGTAAGATTGAGATGAATTTATTCTTATTTATAGATTATCACAGAGAATCATAATGAAATCCACCAACACCTATGTCAGAATCAGGATGAAGTATTCAGACTCACAACCAGACAAATCAAGAAATGTTGAAGTCCCAAAGCCCTTGCCTCACACTTCTTCCTGAGCAGTGCATGCATCATCTCCACTCTAACCTACAGGACAAATGACAGCCTGAATCTGGTCTTCTGCCTAAATGTAAAGTTGTCTAATCACCAGCCACTCTCCTGAAGAGACTATCTGTTTGAGGCAGTGGTCAGTAGCTTTCAAGCTTTCAGATAATGATGCCAATTCATTACATTTAAATCTTCACAATTTCCTGCTATCCTTTATAGCATAGAGGGCAGAAACTGCAGCTAAATGCCAAAAAGCAAGAACTGGTACAAACATGATGTAACAAAGTAAGGTCCTGAGCCAAGGTGTGTTGAACCAGCCAAATTGCATTCCAGTGGACTATCTGAAACCATAAAACCATCAGTTCTGAGAAGCTGCACTCTACATCAGTGCTCAACACCAAATACTGCCAAGAAGTTTTATTATATTTCACTTTATGTAAGCCACACATTTGGGAAGCTTCTTCAGACAGCATGGACCCCCTCTGCCTAATTCCATCAGCTGTGCTCCCACAATTCATTGCACTAACTCACTGAGAGATTATGATACTCTGAGGGAATTTTAACCAAAAAGTGGTGATCTAGTTCAGGAGACAATTACTTTTTTTCCCTCAAGTGATGTGATGTCTGTGGAAAAAAAAAGCAAAACACCTTTCGGATGATACTTGTAACAGTTGCTGGTTTAGGAGTTGCCATGAAATGACCACTCAGATCTAAGATGATAAAACCTCCCATCCTTCGTTTTATGCGCAAAGTACATCTGCATGCCATTGTCCTAAAACATATATGGACTCCTAACTGCTGAGATCCAAATATCAACAAGATCCATGCTTACATTTGGAGAGTTCACCAGTAAAACAGTATAAACTGCTACAAAGCCTGTGTTGTGAAGCATGTCCATTGCCTATGTCTCACTCTCCTTTGCTCCACCAGCCCCTCTTGGCTTGCCAATGTCTCTTGAACCTAGTCCTGACAGCTCTGCAATCAGTCCGTGTTTGGTCAGTGCTTCCACACATATATAAAACAACTTTGCTCCACAACTGCCTATTGATCCTTTCACTTCTTTTTTCCTTCACCAAATAGCAACAGATTTTCCTTCTCCAAGGTACCTTCCCATGGGATTCACAGGGGGCACCACCTTTGTTTTAGGACACAGCCAGTAGACTTAGAGGTGAATTTCGTTTAAAAGAAAATCCTTAAACTTTCAAGAACACACACAACTGACCTGTTTCTTCTTGTGCAGGAGGGCAAAAGACAATCTCATGACAGGTCTGAGAGTTCTCCAAGTCCTCCAGGAAGTATCTAAAAAAAAAAAACCAAACAAAAAAAACCACAAACAAAAAAAAAAGAAAGTAAAGGGGTTTGTCTGATCCTCTCTCCACCAAAATTAATTACACAACATAAGAGAAATTGCATTATTTATATCAGCATTAAAGTTAGAAACAAAAGTAAACAATTCTACCTTTTCCTCCTTTTTTGTTACTTCCTTTTGCAATACTTTTGCAAACAGTATTATTTCTTTTCAATCTTTCTGGATTTTCACATGGTCAAGTATTCCAAGTAATTATGTTTCTCTGGATGAAAAATCCTAGATAGTCCAAATTTTGTATTTAGTTTTTTTCATTTCCTATTAAAAGCTAATTAGTTCATTGTTTTTCTCCAGGCTCTGCGCGAGATTTTATTAATCTGCAGCTGAGCCTGATTCTGACCATGTAAATCCTGTAAAGTGCTGCAGGTATGAGATCTCAATTTCTGACTGATTATTTTAATGTTCAGCACATCACGGATTTAAGTTTTGTTGGTGCCAACAGCTCCCAGCTGGATGAGAGAACAGAACTAATTCTCTGTGCTTGTACCTTCTGTAATAAAGTAAATTGTGACACATTGAAAGCATCCAAATTCATCAAAGTTCAGGTGTTGCAGTCTTCTTTTCTAAGGTGGCTTGGTCATTAGATGCCTAGTTACTACAGCACATCAATAGGACTTGCATACCACTGAGAATTTTATGCTGTAACTATTTCTTCTGTTGCAGCAACATCTATAAATTGCTCCAAGAGCCTTAAATGAAAAGCCTTGTAAATGTGGAATACATTATTAACTCTCATTAATTCATTTCATAAACTACCTCTAGGACCCCCCTCCTAATGTCCTCAAGTTGCTACTGCATCCAGATTGTTTCCAGTTACAGTGGAGATTGTTAGAGGAAGTGTAAATTTGAATAACCTGGCTATGAAAAGAAAGAAACAGGCTGTTCACAGGATTTTTATTTGTCTTATGTATCTTTACTTTATATATCCTGTAAACATTAATGAAAAAACAAAGGTTGACTGTCAGTCTGCTATCTTTCTGACTAATGAATTCACTTATTTTAAGCTATGATTCCTTAATTTTCCTTCAAATTCTCTTGCCTGAACTGTTAATTTTCCAACCAAAAAAATAAAAAATAAAAATCAGGTAATCTTCTGCATCTGTATTGCTTCTTTAACTATCCAAAGAGTGAGGGACATACGGCAGTGAAACCACTCCCATTTCAGAAAGAGTAAACACATATTTATTTCCTATGAAGTGGAATAGGTTATCTTAAAACTAAGTAAACCCAACAAAAATAGTGCCAAAGAATTCAGATGTGATTGACCAGCTTTAAAAACACATTCTTCAAAACATTTTGGTTTTGTCTTCAGGAAAATAAATAAATAAATAAATAAATCATGAGAGTAAGATTATCCCCTCTTTGAAGTAAAAGAAAATAGTCCACTATAACCAGTTTTCTTCATCTCACTAATGAGTAAGTCAAATGCATTTCAGGACAGATTGGACTTTCTCCTCATGTGACACAATCTGGAATGCTGTTAATGTTTTGTGCTGTGCATACAGTGTTCATTTTGAGCTACCTATACACTGTTCACAGCACTTTAAAGGATTACATAGTAGGTGTTTATATATAGTATGTAATAATTTCAAATGCTAGGATTGCAATATGAATAGGTAATAAGAAATAAACTTTACTTTTTATTTTATCGGTCTGTGATCAATTGTTTGAACTTTGGTAAATGAAAGAGACTTAATTAGTTTTAAAACTCCACATCCTTAAAATAGGCTGTTATTATTTAAGATTAATATATATTTTACAGGGTTTATGCGCAGAGTCTAGAACTTTTTTTGGGGTTGTTTCATTTTTTAGTTCCACTGGTTTATTACTTTATTCATTGATTTCCCATTATAATATTATTGCTTATATACTGCATTTCAAGCTCATAAAGTACTTTACAAACCTTAATATATTTTTCTCACCACTTTTATTTGCATTGCCCTTCTAATGAAGCTATCATAGACTAGCTGCATATAAATTACAATGAAGTAGCAATAGAAGTAGAAGACAGAACATGCACAAGAAATAAAAATATGTTAAAAAAAAAAAGACTGGAATGAAAGCCCAAAAGATTACATTGCACATTGCTGCTCTGACTTCCAGTCCCCCCACAGTCAGATTGTGGACTGAGTCAACTACACAGTGATCACTCAGACATTAGGCCAACCTGTTCTTACAAATTTCCAATTACGGAGATTCTCTAAGGAGAGCACAGAATCTGTTCTCACATTGAACTACCCACACAGTTAGAAACTTTTTCTTAATGTCTAATCTAATATGGTAGCTTTGAGTTTAGCTCATTACCTCATGTCTCATTCACTTGGACATGCAGAAAAATTATTCCGTTTATTTGCAGAAGTAACTTTTGAATTTGAAGGTAATTATCATGTAGCACCTTTGTCATCCTTTCTCTTCAGAGGAAATAACATCAGTTCATTAAATCTTAACTGGTACCATTATTCTTACTGTCTTACACTTGCCATTCTCCAGTCTCATGCTCCATGAGGTGTATACAGCATTGAAAGTATATACAGTATTTCACCAGGGTGCCCTCACTGATCCTTCAAGGAACATTTCTGCTTTTGCACCCAGCAGGTGCTTGGTTTTTGCATAACAGTTTGACAGCTTTTCCACTAGCAATGCTTACAAAGTCCCTAGATCTACCCCTGAAGATCCACCACCCAGCTTAGTCTGAACTGACACATCTGGTTATTGCTGCATGAGTTTAGCACCTCCTATTTGTACTTATTCACTTCCACTATTTTTCAGACCATTTCTCTAAATTATCAAGTTATTTGAACTTTTTCATTTTTTTTGCAACAAGCCTGAAGCTGCCTAGTGTGGTGATACCTGAATATTTATCAATCATGGACTTTGTTTCATCATCTAAGTTACTGATGAAAAATTGGAGTACTGCTGTCAACCAGAGTACAGCAGATCTTGCTTGATAGTTTAGCACCTCTTGACAGACCTTTGTTGTTTCACACTTTTGTGGTTTGATTTTGTTTTGTTTCTTCAATATTTTTGTCTGGGAA
The DNA here is from genome assembly GCA_013399075.1 of Chloroceryle aenea. Lineage (NCBI taxonomy): Eukaryota > Metazoa > Chordata > Aves > Coraciiformes > Cerylidae > Chloroceryle > Chloroceryle aenea. Next base: position 67,091 of record VWZY01000189.1, read on the forward strand.
GGCTGACTGTTCTCTAATTTCTCTGATCCTCCTTAAAAAAAAAAAAAGAAAAAAATTAATAAGAATTAACCTTGCCCTTTTCCAGGGGCTGGGAGTTCATAAATCCTACAAGCTTTCTCAGAGATAAAGTTTAATGTCTTCCTTGGATTCCCAGCAAAGAAAAAACAAGTCCGGACAATTTAAAAAACTGAACCTTGTTTAATTGTCTCAGATTATTTCTTCCCTGCTGTAGCCTCAAACACTGACTCTTCGCCACTGGTGATGTGCAGCTGATCTTCCTACTGACAGCTGGATTCTGATCCATTAAAAAATATAAAAAAATAAATGTTTGAAGTACACTCTTAAAACATCAGGGCAGAACTCTCCATCATCATTGATACTGCCTGTATTCCTTCCTGGTGCATCTTATTTTGTGCCCTGGTGAAAAGGAGGACTACTGCAATAACCAGGATAAAATCCTGCAGATACAGCCTTCTATTTTTATCTTACCCTGTACACTATATCATTATTAAACCACTGCTATCAGCATAAAAGGCTATTTGTAAGACAAAAGTACTTTGGGCATCTTCATATTCCTTCCACTTCTTGTAGAAGATTGTTACAGAAATAGAGGTTTAACAGGAGTCTTAAGCAGTTTGCATAAAGGTTTCTTAGCCACAGGCACTTGCCACTTTCATCCTGCTTGGCCTTGGATTTTTACCTACATCTTTACAATATATATGGTGGTGATATAACAACTGACATCACAAAATTTCAAAGCACTTTCCACATTGAACTTTTTAGTAAGGCAAAACTAAGTAAAGTGACTTTCCTGAGGCTGCCCAGCAAGTTATTGGCTGAGCCAAGAATGCAGTCCAGACCTCCTGAATCCCAGGCCAGTGCTATATCATTATGCCATCCAAGTCTCTCATGTTATTAATGCTCAGCCTAAATATATTCTTATAGCAATTGATTTAATGCCATTAGTTTCAGACAGCTAATCCAAAGCACCTTTAGTTGTCCAGCCTCCAGGGATTTGCTGGAACAAAGAACTTCAGGACCAATCCAGAAAATAACATTATAACTTCTTCTGGAAGCCTCACTACTTTTCTTACTCTTCTTTTTT
>VWZY01000189.1:68314-132577 GCA_013399075.1 Chloroceryle aenea
AGGGGGGAGTGGGAAGAGTTATTTCAAGGGGAAACAATCACCTAATTCTAAAACCACTAAAAATCTAATAGAAAAATTACATTTAAATGAGTGTGTTTGTGATCAAGCCCACAGTCTTTTCCTATGGTTCATTTTCAGACTGTAACATTGAATAAAGATGTATGGTAGCAATTAATGGGATGAAGTCAAGATAACAACCACAATACATGAAAAAAAGAACTGAGCAAAAAAGCCTTAGGGACTTGAAGATAATAAGGGTGTACAGAAGAGGGGGGCTGCAGAAAAATTACTTTCATCCGCCACCTCTTGGGCATAAGAGCAGATAAGGGTTCTGTGTGAATCTGTGACCAGATCAGAACAACGACAAAAGGGATATAAAGTATTTTCATATAAAGACATGAAAAGAACTTCAGAATGCCTAAGTTCTTTAGGAATGCCGAGAAGAGTTCAGTTCAAAGACCTCTGAAGATGTCAGACATTGGAGAGCTCAAAAAAAAAAAAACCTACATTAATCATGTGTTAAATAACATAGGGGGAGGGGAATCAAGACAGTTAGAAAAATGTGTGCTAAGAGAGAGATCAAGAAAAGGTACAGAAATCTTAACATCAGATAAACCACAGTCTTCTATGTTTTTCACTTTTGTAATTGTCTACATTTAGCCTGGATATGGGGAGAAACTATAGCAGTTGCTGCATCACCTAATGACCCTACCCTAGCCAAGAAGGGGTATCAGGAAAGGGGGAGGAGACTGACAGGTTGAAATGAGAACAGATTTCACAAAACAGCCAAACTAACAGCAATACCAGAAAAAAGTAAACTAAGTTATACTCAGCCCAGCAAACATACATCAGTCAAAATAGACAGGAACGCCTCGTCAGAAACAGGAAGAGGAACAGAACCAAGAGACCCCCAAACAGAAAACCTCATCCACCCCAAACTTCCCCCTTTATACTGAGTGAGATGCTTAGGGGATGAGCTACAGCTGTAGCCAACTTAGGGCAGCTGCCCTGGCCACTAACAGCCTGCAACCATGGCAGGCCTGTGATACTGTGCAAGCAAAACCAGGACAGTATTCCATCCTGTTGAACTGGATGGAAGAGTTTTTTAATCCAGTATCTCAGATCTGTATATAGATTTTTCTCACTTATCCAGATTCCACTGCGGTATAGTTTCAAGTTTCCTTGGCTTTCAGAAAGATCTGCTTATCACAGAATCACATCAGTATACTGCTCATAGTGTGTTCTCTGCATTTGTACTCAAAATAAAAGAACATCACTTCTTTCCATTTCTGCTGTATCTTTCCTTCAGAGGACATTTGGTTTTCTTGTACAGTTAGCTTTGTTGGTAGTCTTTGAATCAGAGCTTGTTCTTTATAGTGCTTTTTAATTGCCATTATATAACAATGCCAACTACTAGGTTTTATGTCCATGAAGTCTACCCTATCTTTTACAATTTAGAATAACTTATTTTTATTATCTTTGCTCCAATATGGATGTCAGTGTTCTTTACAGCAAACCTAGCAATGTAATAGCTTTTTTTCCACAGCTGAATACATTATGAGTATGCCTTGTACTTCAAATACTTGAATGTGTACACAGATAATATAAAATTAAAGTATAAAATACAAAATCAATGATTCAAAGAGAAAATTTAAAAATTGCAGTAATGTAGAATGGAGTTCTAAGCAGAAATAACCCTGAACAAAATTAAACAGGCTGCATGTCTGAATTTCATTTCTTGTTCAGATTCAGCACCCACCAACAATTTGTGATGTTCCTTGCAATTTTTCTGCAGACTTTCAAAAGAAAAGGTTACACAGACCTCTTCCAAAGCTCTTGTAAATATGAACAGTATTTATTCTTTAGTTTTAGTACGTCCTAGTAATGTCAGCCAAGTAAAAGATAAAATGTAAAGAAAAAAGTCTCATCCTAGTTTCAGTTCTGCAAACTTTTACTATAGTTGCAATTAATTTTTTAAATATTTTAAAATATTTAAGAAACTAAATTTTAAAATATTGCTATTCATTTGGATTTTCACAATTATAACGAGCAAAAAATGATGATATAGACGACATTATTAATGCCATTTTCATCAGCTGGTTAGTATATGAAGTTATGTCTTAAGAGTCTAAAATACTTTTTACCCTACTTCCTCCCACATCTGGCATCATCTTCTCTCATTATTGCCTTCTGTGTGAAGGAAACATTGAGGAAAATAAGCCCACCCTATTTTCCTTGTGAACCAAGCTCAGCAGTTAACCCATTATTCTAGTGACTGATTTTTTGTAGTTGTGTCCTGATTGCCAGGTTGCCTACCAAAAGATTATCTTTTTTGAAAAAAAGCTATTTATAATTTCAAATAGTAACCAAAGCACTTAAAACTTGTTTAAGTCTGAACCACACATCTGTCTTTCACCTAAATAGTAACTCTTTCATTTGACCATTAGCTCGATTTAAGTAAAAGTAATTAAAATTATTAATTTTTGTTAACAAAAACTGTGCCATCAGATGATGTTTATGAGGCCAAACACTCATGAAATGATCAGATCTATGCAGGTGGCTTCTTGTTCCTATACAGAGTGTTTTGATGAGCATGAACAAAGATCCTGTCATCACAAGTCCTTTATTTAGAATTGCTCAATGGGTAGAGAGGGTGAAATTGTGTTTGAGGCTCTGGGTTGAATGTTTAGAATAATTTCACATATCCTAGGAAATTCCTAATACAGTCAACTATTTCAGTCAGATGTATTCCAATAATGCATTAAATCATCTGTGTTAAAAAAAAAAACAATCCACAAAAATCAACAATTCAAACAGAAAGTTTAAGAATTGTAATAACATGGAATGGAAAAAAAATACTTTATTGGTTCTAAGCAGAAATAGTCCTGAACAAAAGAAAAAACATTCAGTTTCATCCTACTAAATTGTCAGCATATTGATATCAGATTTTTACATGGATCTAGACAAACTATTTTCCTCTGCATTCAGATTCAGTGTCCACCAAGCATGATGCAATATATCACCTGAATACATTAGAGTCTCAGAAGAATAGCAAGGCATTGAAATGATACAACTTAGAGATGGAATATTTAGAGAATCAGCAGATTTAACTAAAAGAAAATATCATTATATTATGTATAAAGACAACTAGAGTTACCTATGTACCCAAGTTGAGATTGAAATATACTTTTACATAGATAAGCATATATAAAGTACACTTTTTACAAAACATATAAAAAAAATTAACTAGACTTTTCATGACAAAGCAGAAAAGGAAAGCCCAGGACTCACATTTATGTTGTTAGTCAGGTTTACATGCAAATCTCTCAAGTCATTCCCAGGAGATTTTTATCTGTAGGCAAAAAATAAACACCTCTCAATACAAGTCCCCTGTGATTGATAGCTAGTGTCAGAACTTGAGCTCTGAGTCTTCAGTAAGTTGCTCATCCCACCTATAATATGTTATTGTATATATATCTGCCATGAACCCTGTCTGAATCCACTGCTGCTGGGTCTGTCAGACTATTTATCATCATACTGGTCTCAAATCAGAGGATCTGTCAAACATCTGCTTCATGCACTCGACTGCCAGGTCTGAACTATGAGTACTTGAAGACCACCACTATAATTCATACACACAGTAATTTACAGCATTTTATCACCATCAGCTAGTCACTGATCATATTGCAGCAGTCCACAGCCCTTCAAGCCTTAAGCTGATGTGCTACCAGTAGAAACCTCAAGGATTAACCTGCATCACCACCTATCTCAGCTGCATGTAGCTATATCAGCATTGCTTATCCTCATCCAAGAAAAGATAGAAGTTTAAAAAATGCTTTTTCCTTCCTAAAACTGCACAGTATCTCTTAACTTTGTGTTTCTTAATTCTCTGTAGTTGTATTTTCTGAATCAGATTCCAGTAAAAGTGTCAAATTAAATAGCTCTGTCAGACCTGACAGCATGATTTCTGACCACTTGCTTGGTTTGCTTTGTCATCTTTCACCTTCAAAAATGGGAATCAGAAGCTAGGGAAGGTCACTTTTATTGCCTTTTTAGACAACAGTAGCTCAGGCATGGAGATTAAAACTTAGAAAAAGAGCTCCACAGTAAAGTATATTGCCTGTGCTAAATACTGATTACAGAGGGGTGTGCTCTTTTGTATTGGCTTTGTTAGTGCCAAGTTGCTGTCTTCTCTTAGCCAAGCACAAACCTCATGGGTTTAGCAGTTTTCAGAGTTTATTTTGTCTTTCACCTGAATAAAATCCAAGCCTTCTTCCACCCTCCAGGTCTGACACTTACACTAAAACTCATGCAAAGACATGTGTATATACTAATTTGAGCTGAAGATAGATGACTATAGATGGCTATAAAGTAGCAAAAGCTTTTTTGTGGCATAGGTGTGTTTGGACATTTTCCCTTTGCATCAATCATGCTTCCACCATGTGCTAACCTATAAGTAAGAAGTTAAGAGTTTCTTCAACTGTTCTGTGCTAATGGAAAATTTATATTATCTCAGGTTCATGTTTCCCATCTAACCTGAGCTGAGTCTAGTGCTTATAGAGGTGAAAACATAAAATAGCCAGGGAGTATTTATTTTCTCTTGGGGATTCTTTTCTGTAGGTCAAACTTACCAAAAGGTCCCAAGAGAATTCAGTGCATCTCTTGAATACTTTTTTTTTTCAGATATTCTTTCAAAGTGCAAGTCACCACATATCTATAGATGTCTACACTTTTGACATAAAGGACTGTGTTGTATGAACATGAATTGTTTATTTCTACAAAGCTGAAAGTCAGTAGCATCAGCATTTTGGAAAGGAATGATGAAAGGAAAAAGATAATGACAAACTCTTTTTATAGAAGTGTCTAAAGAACAACTGAAAAGAGAAAAACCTGAAGCAACCTTTCTCTTTTAAAACTGTCATTTCTGAATGCCTTACATCTTTTCAGCAATTGAATATATATTGACAGTAAAAAGTTTCTGTTGTGAATTACCACAGCATTTCTTCTACTGGCACTTCTTTATTGTTACCCCTTTATTTACTGCAGAAATGCTGTAACAGTTATACTGGTTCACAGATTTTTACCATCTTCCCCAAAATATAACTCTTACACTACCATCATAATTGTCTTTGTCCAGACACAGTGAAAGGACACATACATTCCAGGAAGCCAAAACAGTGGCATCTGATGCCATTGCAGATATACTTCCCATAACAGCCAGATGGGTAGGCTTTTGTTCTTTAGATGAATTTTCACAAAACACACACTTTCTAATACTGTCTGGAGCCTTTAAGTCTGTGAGAGAAATCTTAAGGCATGTACACTTTCTTCAAAAGAAAAAACAAACAAACAACAGCTTCACAAGAATTTTTTCATATTATTGCTACACTCTTTATTAGCAGCTTCTGATAGCCCAGTAGTGATCTCATTAAACAAGAATTGTTTTGTTCATAAAATCCAAAACAGTCTCACACAACTAATGAAGCATCTGATGCTTATTCTAGCACAAGTAGAAGTTTTTATGTGGGGTATCATGCAAAGTTTAACTTTGAGTTCAATGAGGTTGAAGAGAAAACAAGAGAACAAGAGATAAATGTTAAAATTTTTATACAAGAAATCAAGTTCTCTCATGTATCAATGAAGGCAACTTCCTGAGGACCTGCAAATTTATTTCATATCATTAGCACTTCATAAATAGTCTTAAAATTCTTTGTTTCCCCTTACCTTCAAAATATATCCCGATGGAGCAATTCCTCAGGTAAGCATTACACTGATTTTATCAGTGAGAAGTACAAACAGCAAAAAAAAACCAAAGTCTTTGAGCTATTCTTTTCCATTGACAGCTGTACAACTTATTTCAGTTTGGAAGGACAAATATTTTACCATGACAGATATTTTTAAAGCTAAGTCAAGGCCTGACCTCACCATCTGCAAATGGACTATGCTTTTGCAAACTAAATTATGAAAGCAAAATTCAGTAACTGCAGCTCCGAGTGCTCAGTTCACTCTGGTATTTAGAAACCAAGATTTTTCAAGACAAGTGCAAAACTGGAGGCAAAACATCATCTTATGTGAAGAAAGTCATTGTTCTTCTAAATATTTTCTCCTTACCTGACAAATCATCCCAAGGGTTTAATTCTCAGATTGTGTGTCATTTTATGTATAAATGCTCAGATTAACTCTTGTGTTAATATCCAAGTACGTAATGTTGTTATAGGTTTAAGATTTTAATCCACATCCACACATTTTTGGTTAAACAACAGATTGGAACATGTAATGTTATCTTTGGCACAGGTACGTAAAGGTTTGCTTAGTGCGGTGAATTCAAATGCAAATCTCCTTAATATATTAAAGGCCTATGTACAGAGTGCTGAAAATTTACCCAAAACATAAAAATAAGCAAAAAAATGGTTATATTCTTATCCTATTCACTGACTTTTACGCTTCTAATTTACTGTTCTCATCCATGCTATTACTAGAGGAGCCATTTATTGAAAGCTCATTTCATAGTGAAGAACAAAACTATTAAAAAGGAAGCAATTCTTTCCACCACTTTGAAAGACAACAGCTTGACATGCTGTGTATACTGCCTGAATTTAAAGACACTTAGTTTGTGCTTCAAAGAAATGTTGTTACAAAGCTATTTTAACACAACACATCTTTTAATCATCAGTTATAATAATCAGGAGGCAGGATATTCCTGTCCTGTTCCTACTGACTGTATATTATAGAAAATGCATCAGTCAGCCACGTCAGAAAAATTAGACTCCAACTCCCATTTGTCTGCAATATCAAATCATCTGGCAATGACAATAAAACCACAACACAATCACAACTTGTAACTCCAGCTTCAGATTGCAGAGTAATGGTATGAAATAATAACATAGACATTTAAGCTTAGGATAGTTCAAAAAATAGTTAATACTGCATACTGTAAAGAAAAATTAACAGAGCAGGTCACATAAAGATCAGAGCACCTGTGCTTTTCAGCACTACTATTTGGCATTATATATTTGCATATGAATGAAGTAACTCATCTAAGACACATTGATATTTTCTCAATTGAAAGCAGTCTATTTCATTTAAACTGCAGTTCAACTCCTGTAGAAGTCATGGTAAAAAGTGCTCACCTTGCCAAGGATTTATTTCAATGTCCAGTTATAGCTGATATTTTATACTGCTAAATCCCTCCATTTTCCTTCCTCACCCCTTTTTCACTCTCACAACAAGCAGAGAAGCAGTAGAGACAAGTTACTTGTCACCAGAGCCATCAAATACATCTACTATAACCAGAGTAATTATATTATTTTCCATGTTAGTTCATTAATGATGCAAAAGAAGAGAACAACCAAGTTGGGCTCTCAGATGTCCATCTGAATTTCCACAAAGGAAGCAAAAAGTTCTGTGAAAAGTAAAGTACTGAAAGCATATACTTGTGGATTTATGCCCTGTGGTTCAACTATCAGTTGTCCAGAAGTGCAAATTCTCATTGAGCTTCCTCGGTAAGAAACAATTTAAAGAGAGTATTTATGTGTGAATGCTTTGGTTTCTGACAGGAGCTGAACTGCCAATAAACTTTCTTGTGTGTTTGGCTGCCTGTTTACACTGAACATGTAGCATTTTGAAGGCAATATAAAAGTTACAGAACTATACCATGCCTTACAAACTACTTTTTCATAGCTAATACTACTCGAAAGAACAAGCTTTACTAATACAAGATCCATATACTGTGGAATCTCCCAGTCTTTCCATTTATTTCTAAAATAATATTTTCAGTGAGACAAGTAAAATACTTTCACTGGCATCTTGGCATTTGGAGAAGAACATTCTGAACTTATGAAAGTGTAACAGCATATAATTACAAATTATAACATATGCCTTGGACAGTCAAAGATACAGCAAGTTAGTTTGATCATTTCTTTATATATTTTAATCAATATTCATTTCCTTCAACTAGCATACCTGATTTTAATTCTCCCACACTACGAAAAACACACCAGCCAAAGCTAATGTTATCTACATGATTTCCCAGTAATTCGTGATAAGACTGGCATAATGATTGAATTTTTAAAACCAATTATGTTTAGGCTACAAACATAATGAAGCTTTTGTAATGAAGCGTAAGAGCACATAATCAATTCTTTTCCACAGAAACATGGAAAATAGGTCTTCTTCAAGAATATAGCTTTAAGAACATGATAAAATCAGGTAGTGCAGGTCCTTGCTGAAAGCTGAACATATGTGTGCATTTTGCTGCAAAAAACCCCAATCATATCAAGCATTCAGAAAAATGATCAATAGAATAGCATATTTTCATCAACTTAACTATAGAACTGCAGGACAGACATAAAAAGGCTGATGTCCTGGTGATAACTGTGTGTCTATGTTTACAGCTTTGAATCACTTTGGACTTTTTGGTGCTAATTTGCACCATATTGGCACAAGAACATTCTCCAACCTGAATCCCTCAGTGGACTTATTCCTAAAGGGTACCTCTGAGAGTCTTGCTTCCCACGAAGTGCCGCGGGGGTCCTGATGATGTGATAAGAGCTTTTGTTCGATTTCATTTCTGATATGTTGTCACTGTTGGAAGAATGAGGACAATTTCCCATCAAATTCATAATTAGATCCTCCTATTGTCTTCCTAAGAACTTAAAACCAACTAGATAACATTTTATAGGTTTGAAGCAACATTTCACTGATTTATGAACATTAATAACATCACTCATTTAAGATTTCAAATAATATATATACACATGAAGGTATGTGCATACATATTTTTATTTGTAAAATTTACACACCTGTGAGAGTGAATGGCTGAAAATTACATAACATACACATGTAAATATATAGAACTCACATGTATAGGCATACCTTTCCTCCACAGCTAGAACACCAAAATGCAGTGAATCCATTTATAATCATCCTCCAAGCACAAGAAATGTTTCCCATAAATACTGTCATTTGACCTTTTCAGAAAAGGTCACCAAAAGGCCATTGATCTCTCATTGGACTTCGATTACACACACTTTGAACAAACGATCTTTACATTTACTGCTCTCATTTATCACAGAATGTTGATTACAGGAAACATCCAAATTCTGACATTTCAAAGGTCAGTTTGCAATTTTTAAAAATTCTCCTCCATTATTCATTTTACTGCACGTGCTGTACCACAACTAATCCATTAGAAACACGAGTCGACTTATTGACCTAAATAATTTATACTCCTATTTGAGTGGAATTAAAAAATACTAAAATGAAAGACAACCAATCATGCTAGCTATTGATCAGGAAAAATATTTCACTCAAGATAAACAGCTTGAAGTTTAGGGGTGGCTGTTGTGGGCTTTTCTGTGGGAGAGAGCATTGCTGGTTTTTAGCAATTATATTCTAGATAAAGGTGTGATACCAACTTTGATGTGGTGTGTATAGTTCTAATTTCTGCTTTACGATATCAACATATATTATGTCAGCAGCATTACAGCTCCTCAGATTCATTGAGTTCTTTGAGTTCATGCTTAGGTTTACACGGCAGGCACATCTAACCCACTCCTACACTCTGCTTCAATGTTTCAGTTAAACACATCTTTTTAAATGTTCAAAAAATAAATGTTTTCTCCCATACGTTTTAGTCATTTGAACCATAATAAATGTCATGGATTACGCAGGGAAAATAAATAATTTCTAAAAAAAAACCAAAACCACATGGTGTCCTGTTGCAGTAAAGTGAAATAAACGTTGACAGTTCTAAGCATTAATGTTGTTATGCAAGGAACACTCACCTGTGATTTATTTTTTTTTAACCAGACAAAAATATTTGCTTCCATTACCAACAGTAATTCTGTGATCTTTGTACAAAGGTATTTCTAATTGAGCTTGAACAACTCATGGCTGTAGATCTTTATAGAGAGACAACTGCTGTGATGACTTGTAAAAGAATATTAGAACATGAATGGATTTTATGTGCTTTATCAACTATTTAATATGTGCAAATTCATTAAGTACACTGACAAAATAATCTCCAGGTTTTCCTTCCTGCCTCCCCCATGCTCATCCTACCTGCCCTGGGATTCTGCCACAAAATTATATTGCCTTTTTAATTAACTGTGGAAATATAACTTCAAGAGAATGACTGATAATTTCTGAAGTGATAGGTCTCTTTCTCTATAACTACTTCCCATAGATGAACTCTGCCCATCTATTGACCTTAGTGGCCCTGTTTGTGAATTGCTGTTTCAGACAGGTGGACCAGACCAAAGCTGGTGAGATCCACTGATTTGCATTAACCAGGCATTTATATGCATCTCAGCAGGTATCAACCTGTTAAAAGAATAGCTGTGGGACAGGGGTAGAAATACTCTATTCTAAACTTTGAGAGTAACCCACTATGAAACATTACACACAGAATTGTGTTCAGGAATCCTAAAGCATTTTTCTGGTGCACATTTTCATAGGTTGAGTTGACCTCTGGTATTACATCTTGACTGTATTTTGAGCTTATAATTATGCACTGAGGTATACTTTGATAGAGACTATATGGGATATCAGGGCTTTGCATAATGCAGTGTTGCAGAGTAATGATATATTTAATCCAAAAGAGATGAATACATACCTAATAAAAATCAATCTTATAACTCTGGTATTGTCCCAGGACTGCAATAACATATGCCCTTTCTCTCTGGTATATTTGGTCAGAGCACTTTAAAATGCATAACGTAGATAAGCTCAAGAGCTATGTTACAACTTCTTGTGTACACAGTTTCCATATCAACACTCTATACTGGCTGCCTTTCCCTGCCAAAAAAAAAAAAATAATTATTTGATTGCAAAGCACACAGTTAAGGTCCAGAACCACTAAAATCTCTCAGCTCTTTTAACGACATAGAAGATAGTAACAACTGTGAAGTGCCATAAGCAAAATGTCTATAAATTCTTGCTTCTGAACATAGATCTCGGATGCAGGATCAGGTTTTTGATGTGCCTATGTAAGTTGTCTCCTGAAAGGCATGGAAGAAGCCTCTCTGCATTGGTAAATTCCTGCATGTGCAATATTAAAATGAAATCAATAAATCCCATGTTTCCTATTCCCACAACTTTGACTTGCATTTTCTGCAGAGCTGCAACATGTCAGATGGCTGCTCTTGTTTAAACCAAGAACTGAACTGGTCCCACAGGTCCTTCTGATTTGAGAAATGAAAAAAACACTTCTAAATTACTTCCTTCTGCAATTCTTCCCTGCCCTGTGCCAATTATGGGGGTTTGGGGCTTCGTGATTCAAATGAAAGAAGGGAGAAGTCTAAATCACAGGTGTTAGGATATCATACTCCATTAGTCTTCTTAATACAGATTAATAATATTCTCTTGTGTTTTGATGGGATGATCACACTTCCTTATGCATCATGAGAAGCTCTTGCTCTAGACCAAATTCCAAGTAGTGCTGGATGATCAACCAGGAAAAGCTATTAGGATTTCTTTTATTTGTCTGTGTTTGAAAGACATAAGGTAAATATACAACAACAACAACATAATAGGGAGAGGACATGCTGTTGCCTGAAACTGTCCGTTGCTTTCCTCCTGCACTGAGCAATATAAGGAAAGTTAGGCAACCATTGCTCATTAGCAAACAGATGAGCTATACCTTCGTTACAGTATAATTTGAGCAGTATATTTATTCATGTTATTATATCTTTTAATTATGCATTAGATTGTGTAGTCTAGATTTACTAGCAGCATCCTGATACTCTATGAAAAGTTACCTTGAGGAGTGAATGGAGCAGCTATATTTTTGCCTGGCTTCATTTGCCATGTTAAATGCAATTGTACAACAGGAACTTTTCTTACAGCTGAACTTTTGAGAAGAATTACAAATGCAAACTACCTGAAAGTGCTGCTCAATATTCACTTGAATAGCATAATATAATAATCTTTAGGTCCTTTAACTTGGTCCACTTCATAAAGTGAATTAATTTGTGCTCTATTGCATTGCATTCTACATGAAACTATTGTCAGCTAAGTAACACTTTCTTTTGCTGAAATGTATTTATGTAGTAAGTAGGTTTTAAGGTGTTTTAACTAGGATGTTTGATAGGTATTGGCTTTGATCTCAAATATCTCCAGCAGGAGGAGTTTTTTAGAATACCATGTCTTCAAAGATGTAGTACAGGCTAACGCAGAACACTAAGTGTCAGCTAGAAGGGAAAGAAAGGAAAGCAAGCAATGTTAGAAAAAAAGGTGAAGTGCTCCAAAAATACAATGTTGTCTGAGCTATCTGATCTCCTTTTTCTGATATTATAGTTAATTCAGATAGGACAATTTTAAAGTTACATAAGTCCTTTCAAGATGCACAGCTGTAAGATACAACCAACTAGTGATGGAACAAAAACATCTCAGTACTCCAAACAGATACCACATAGGTCTCCACTTAAGTACAAGTGATACTGGTTGTTTAAAACTCAAATCAGATTTCAACTAAGCAATGACATGTCTGGATCTTATTTCTGAAAGTCTAATTTACCTCCATTTCCCTCTATTACAGAAACATGCAGTGAAACTACAGACACTGAAAGCAGACTATACAAACAGGCATATTTTCTTATTCAATAGTGTCCCCCACTTTTCTATTTATAACAGAATTTCTGATGACTTATGAAAACCATAGTTAATTTCAAAGTAGCAGTAAGTATCACTGAGATAATATCCTTAAGAAGGAATAGACTAGACACTCATAATTTAGTTTATTATTTTCAGAATCCTCACTGGTGTAATAAAATCCATGGTTTAAAACACATATATAAATGTAGACCCTTCAGTAACTTTTTTTTTTTTTGCAATACACAATGGGCCAAAGCTCTCAGAAAAACTGCATTCACAAATATAAGCAGAGAGTTTGGCCTAATGTTATCACAAAAAGGAGTTTACCATGAAATTCAGTATTGAGAAAGTTGCTGGTAGTTTATAAACACATCCTATACATTGAAATTCCAAGGCTGTTTTGTTCTTAAAAAAAACAAACACCAAACACACACCAAACCACAATCCAACCAACTCTATTCCTTTTACCATGGCCTTTATTTAACACATACTCTATTAGAGAAGGAGGAAAGTTCTTATTTATGAAAGTCCTCCTTGCCATCAATAAGGCACTCATCAGAAATCACATGCTTAATACCCATTCTTCATAGCCAGAAGGCCGCATACAATTCTCTAGTTGCATTTATGCTCTGCTTCAGGACATGACAGGTCTATACACAAAGGAGTTATATTCAGCAAAACTCCTGTGTGTCACTTGAGTTTACTTTGAAACATTTATGGTTTTAATTTTTGGGGGTTTTGTTGTTTTGTTTTAGTTCAAGAATAGGAATTTTTTGGACTGGTTCTATCTTCTTTGTATGAATGAGCATTTCTGAAGCAGACACACCCAGCTGCAGTGCTCCGTACAAAACAGAGAACTCATGTGCGTAACAGAATTTGCCAGCTATCAGTTTAGCAAGGATCTGTTGGTACCAACGGACATGGAGTGTCAGCATCAGAAAAAGCATTTAAGAGATTATTATGGAGGATAATCTTTCATGATGCTGAAAGCAGACAGATTAAAAGACTGAGCATATCATTCAAACTCAACCATGGTGGAACTCAGCTTTATGCTCAGTATGCTCTCCTTTTGCATTTTCTTTTTACAGCTTTTCATCTTTTGCAGCAGACAGAAAAAGTTTAAAAAAAATAAAAAGAATCAAGCTGAGGCCAAAGATTGTTAAGCTTTGAAAGGTGAGAAGACTTTGGTTCCCGTGGTAATTCCAAAAATTGTCTTCAATGGATCTAAGATTTCAGAATTGAAGTACCCAAGACATTGGAAGCACCCATGGACTTAATTTTAACTTCCAGGCTGTGTTAGATTCTGTTCTCAGTAAAAATTTCAAGCACAGATTCAATCTGCCTTCCTCCTTGTTAAACCAGAAACATTGTCAGAACTGCCGTTTTAGTGATCCTTCGGAAGCTATTATTTCAATAAGATAAATTGTAGGCAATATTAGTGCAAGGGTTAATTCAGCTCACTGTTGTTCACTACATGATTCAATTTCAGCATCTAACCAGGAAAATCACAATTGCTTTATCACTGAGACAGGGTTAACTTCTGAAAGGCCAACAAGTTTCATACCCAATAATCTCAGAAGACCACAAAATAAAAAATCAGATTGTGCATAAAGACAAGATTGCCAACAAGCTTCATAAGCTTTTTGTGTGGTGCTTGCAGTCTTTGTTAAGCAAGAGGACAAGAAAAAGTAACTCCAACCACAGATAATTATATGGTCACACAACACAATAATAGGATTTCAAAATTCCAGGCTTGCAGTAGTTATGCTCATGTCTGACTGTTGATAGCAGTGCAATTTTTAAACATGAGTTGTGAAAAATTGCTTAATGGAGACTTAATTTTATTTATACTTATGCAGAATATTGTCATAAAGACATGTCAGTAGGCCTGACGTCAGAAGGGTGAGTTAAATTGCCTGGTTTTCACTTTTTTTTTCCCCAAGTGGAGAGCTGTGGTATTTCTTGCAGTTCAGCCATGTTTCTCACTTCACTGAATGTATAAGTCCATATTAAGCTATCCTAAGAATAAAGAGCACTGTGCATTTTCACCATAAAGCCCCCTGCAATACAAGGTGTCTATATAGTTTAGCTTTCAATTCTATTAAAGTTTACAATAAACAAACCTCTACAACGTCCCCTTCACAGTGGGAAGAAAATTACAGAGCTTGGCAGAGCAGCCTTCAGGAGCTGGTGCGTGTACTTAAACCAGCTGTGCTGAGCAGAGCATCTTGTATGCTTGCAGCTCATGACCGTTTCAAGGGCACTCACAGGCTGCAGAACCACTATCTTCCATTTTCACTGAAATAATTGACACAAGAATAGATTCACATTGTGCCACTTGCTGTTCTCACAGCCTTTGTCTGAAAAACAAAGGCTCAGGAGTACAGTATCTCATTTGTCAGGAAACTGGTACAAAGGCAGTGTACTGTCAGCTTTTCCCATATTCTGTAGTTTGATTCTCATTGGTTTTGATTATTATTACTATCTTTTAAAGGCTGCAAAGAGAAGAGAAATGGCAATCAGGAGGAAATAAAGATTTTACCTTGTGAAACGCCTTGCACATGAATATATTACAGTGGTCACAGCCAAAGATCACTCTTTCTCCAATGTCTAACGATATCCTCTGTAATCAGCTTCGTTACAGATAATCTCTTCACCAAAATAAAAACCATTCTGTTATCCAGGAATCTCACTCTAAACCCACAGTCCCCGTTTAATGCTCAGTCTTTATATCCTGTCAAACCAAGTTAGGAATGTAGTCCATTAACTTTATGGATCAGTAGTAAAATTAAGACCAAGGTACAATTAACTAACGTTCCAAATTAATAGCAAATATATTTAAGCAATTTATGCTATACTAATCAAATAAAAAAAATTTACAACTTATTCATATTTTATGCCCTGAAAGAACCAAACCGTTACAGAGCAAAGTGAAGCGAGGTGCTTGTGGACTGCAACCACACAGGCAAACTTTAGTCAAAACGAATGAGGCATTTGTTCCTCCAAAAGAGGAATTCTAGGATGGAAAGATGGGCACAGCCTCAGGACATTGACACTTTAACAAGTAGTTCTCAGTATGACACTGATGGGACCAACTTCTAACAGAGCACACATTAGCATTAGCCAAAATTAAAACCTCCATAGGACGGTCAGAGTAGCCAGTGGGCTCACTGATACATTTGCATTTTAATTGCATTACAGGAATTGTTGCTGACCAACATGAAATATTTGCTCTTCTGGATTGCCATGGTGAAAGCACAAAACTGGTAACACTTTCATTACTTCTGTTATCTAAAAGGACCTTCAGGGTCTCTAAGACCCAAAATTCCCCTTTTACAGGAGCAAGCTTAAAAGCCCTACATGAGCTTACCTCATGTCCACAAAACTGTCTGTCTCTTTCTTCACCTTTTCTAGTCATTCCCATTGGTTTCTTGTCTCCTACTGTACATATTTTTGCTTCTTTCTCCACTGGCTCTCAGAAAACTCAAGGGGGTAAGGCAGCTTCCAAATATTTGCTTTTAAAGTAACCCTGAGGAGGGGAGAAAAAAAAAAAAGCACTGACATTTTAGGGACAAAGATGCTTTTACAGCTTTCTTTTGTGATTGACTCATTGTTTCCCCCCAGTGAGAATGATTTCCAATATTTTTTAGAAAAAAATTACAATGCCAGTAAGGCACAGTCAAACACAATTACTCTTGAACAATTCTTTTCGCACTGCAAAGGAGAGACATTGCAGCATCAATTAAGTTCAGCAAGCATTTCATTTAAAGTAAAGAAATGGAATAAATTTTTTTTTTTTTGGAGTATGGTGGCAGTATCAGTAAAGGTGCAACTAGAAAGAGAGAAATGGTCTGGAAAACTCATTTACGTAAGAAATTGTATCAGGTGAACTTTAGATGTACTGATTCTGTAACAGCTATCACTATGAACTGGTAATTCTCACGAGCAATTCCTCATTTGAATAAGGACTATTTGAAGCAAATTATTGCACTGGGCTCAATGACTCCCAAGAAAGGGTCAGTGAGAACAGAAGTGATAAATACAATGGACAAGTGCTGAGTGCTCAGGCCCAGTGAATTTCAGACCATAGCTATATTAAGAGTTAAGGAAATATCTGAATGATAACATATTTGCCTAAGTCTGTGTATTTTAGGTAGTTCTGGGGATTTCATTTTGGCCAGTTACCCTTAGCAATATATTAGTAAATTGCAGATATGCAGTCAAATATCTCTAGGTCTTACAGATGTTACAAGGCTCTCAGGGAATGATTTTTATTAGCAGCATTGATACACAGCTTTCCAAGAAAATTTAAGTAGGGAAGATGTTGAAGGTGGCAACAAATAGATACATGCAAAGTTAGCTTTGTAGACTTTAGCATTGGAAAGAATAGCACAGAGATACTGAAAGAATTAAATATGGGTAAATCCAGAAAAAAATTAAGGGGGAAATCATGACCTGAAGAGAGAAGGTTCAAGAGTCATTGTAGCAACCGAGAATAATTTGAAATTGATACAGATTCAAGGATGTCTTGAAGTTACTGGGGAACAAAAGCACCTAACAGTGCAACAGAAATACTGTTACTATTTCCAAGATGGTCAGAATATACCTTTTTGCAGTCATTTCTTTGGTGTGGGTTTTGTTTGTTTGGGGTTTTTTTGGTGGTTTTGTTTGTGGGTATTTTTAGCATGTTATTCTGCAACATGCACAGATAGTTCTTTGATTTCTGTGCAATCCTCAGTAGCCTTACAATGAAATTAGTTTTCTCTTTACAACAATAACATCATTTGGTGACTGCACCAGGAACTTCAGCCAAAACCAGTTCTCCATATACTGCCAAATCCAAAATGTCATTGTCAATAAAAGATGAAACTAACTAGAACTGGTTTGTTTCTCAAGAGATTGGTGTTATAAAATCAAAGGGCTTCCTAATGTATGTGCCAAATTTTGAGAAAAATTAGTTTTCTATTCTTCAAAACAATTGCATGATATAAGCTTATCTTTTTCCCAACCAGCTTATATTGTTGTTACACTGAGCCATAATCACTGAGTATTTCTCTAAAAGAGACATTAAACCTTTGAGCATGTGTTTATAATATAGCACATACAGATAGATAAATACAAATAATATTTGATCTTGGTTTTATTTTTTAGATTTCAGAGCATTTGGCAATAGAAAACATCATTACTGCTGAGGACCTTTCTTCTTGCTTTGCAGCTCGATGATCTCATCCTCTATTTCATTCTGGGAAACAGCATAAAACCTTTTCTCCTTTGGCTTTTCTGAGGGGAAGGAGACAGTGAAAATAGTTTTGCTCCTACAGAAATAAAGGCACTTCCTTCACAGAACAGTAATAGTAAGATGAATCTTGGTTTCATGGAGATTTTATTTTCTAACTTGAAAATTCAGTCTCCTTTCTAAAGATCATAATGGTATTTGCCCTTAGTTTGGCTGTATGACTGTCTAAATTAAATCATATCACTAACAATCTTTCACCCCATCCTGGATTTTATACATATTTGAGAAGCAATTTAATCTGACTTTACTAAAAGTATCTGCACATTGAGATATTAAGTTTATAAGAGTATTTCTATATATTAAATATTCACTTCTTGCTATGTGTCCTTTGTAGCATTCAAATGAAAGTTTAAGTGGCAGATCCATTTACTTGAAACTCATCCAGACCACCTTTCTGACTTCAGCAGTGGCCATTAACAAATTATTCATTAATGGCCTAATAACTCAGGCACCATTCCTAAAGGTACCTCCTGCAGGCAGGTTCATATAACATCAGTGAAGTGCCGGAAAAAGCACAAAATCATGACACTTTTGGACAGAAGATATTGAAACACATAGCCCACCAAAACAGCAACAAATCTCAGTCCAAACATTAGTGCATGCTAGACCTGAATACAATTGTCACATTAGGCTCACAGTTAGGGTAAGCATAAGCTTTGTTGGTAACAGATGAGAAGCAAAGTAATTAAAGACTGGTCAAAATTTTTCCATTTCTTAAAATTGAGGTTCTGAAAATATATCATGGAAAAAAAATATCTGTTTCTACAGATAACTAAATGCTCAGCTTAAAACCTGAAGATGGCAAATAATTTGCTTTCTTGAATAGATATTAGAAATTATTTTTAGGATTCCCCAGAAAAGAGGAATGTTTGGATTAGTATTCAGATCTGTCCTCTCAAGAAGAGAGTTGATTTACTGGCATTCTATGAATATATATGTGTATATATACACACATACATAGATACACATATATACGTACATATATGTAAAACTTAGAGCTACTTGAACAAAAAGGTAAAGCATTGCATTCATCAGATGAATCGGCACTGCTACACCAGTTAGTGAAATAAGTCATAGGCATAAGCTCACTGGTTGACTACAGTTTCTGCTAATAAATTGCTCCCAACGTAAATGACAGAGTTCACAGAATGCTCAGAGCTGTTAATAAATACACTGAATTAGAAAATGTCTCTATATGAACAATGTATCTGAGCTAGCCAGATTAGAAGATTATGTTTCCCGCTGCAATAGTTCATATTATGGTGACACAGAAATGTCAAGGAGAACAGAAGTTATTGCTGAGGCATTAAAAAAAAGGAAAGAAAAAAAGGAAATTAAAAAACATTACTTTAGAAGAAACAAAAGATAAAAAAATAAATGTTCACAAAACAAATTAACTTCAAGAAGCACACTACACAAGTAAATCAACCCTCAGCAGAAATGATTCAACTGCATTGAAAAAAGTCATTAAAAGGTCAGTTCTCACAGCATTCTGTATGACACACCAAAAACAGGGGATCCATTTTGTAACCTGCAGAAAGAGGCATTTAAGATAAATTTCATCAATTTACCTCTTAGTAATTCAAAGCTTTCTAGAAGTATACTTGCCTCTAAGGAAAGCTGCTATTCATCTTGCTTTCAAAAGATTGGAGTTTGGGTCAGCAAGTGTCCTCAGAAAGATCCTCAGGTAAAACAAGCAAAATAACTTAAACATAGAAACATTTTGCTTTGAAACCTAATCTCATCTCCTGAAACCATGTTCCTGATTGGTTTCATTGTAGTTACCATAAAACCAATGTTTGTTCCTTCTTGCATTTATTTTTAGTAACAACTGTGCAATAAATTGTGCATTAAATAATGACATCAGCAGAAAAGAGGCAAAGACAGCAAGTATTTGGACAGCTGACAGGCACAAAAATTTAAAACACGCAGAATGTAAACACAATTACAATGGAAAAATCCCCAGCCAAACAAACTGAAGACAAAGCTCTGTCATTACTTGATAACTCCTCAATTCATACTCTTCCTGCTAATGTCCTGGAGGACTCCTTTGGTTTCCTATTGCCTCTCCTCTGTCTTTCCAACTCCTGGTCTTCTCCCAGCAATAATCTCATCCCTTTATATTCCATTTCATATCTCCTCTTCCTTTATGGAAGTGAAGAAAGGATTCATTTGCCTTTGCTTATTGCTCTTTTCTACCTTAGCTAGATGATGACTTGAATATTGGGATTAGAAAACAACAAAAGCTACAAGAATGACGACAAGGTCACATTAAAATAAATAAATAGGTCTATCCCACAATTTATGGAAAATTCTTTGATTCAAGGAAGCGGAAATTGCTATCTTCTACTAAGTTAGTTAACAGAGTATAAACAAGATAACTGATGTCTTTGAACTACCATAGCCTACTCTGAATTTATTAAGTATTTGCTTTCATTTTTCCTAGAGCTGCTGTTTCAACAATTTCTTTTGCATTGTTGAAAATAGATTAAGAAAATAGTATGATGATATGAAGGACCATAAGTAATAAAAAAATCCTTATGAACTCTATAACATGTTCTATAAACCATTGCACAATTCAATATTTTAGACTTTATTTTCAATATTTCTTTAATTTTCTTCAGTCTTCTGACACAAACAGTTTCTCTGACTCATCTGTCTCTCCAGTATCCTGCCCACATTTCTTTTTCTGGGGATGTTTAGTCTTGAGAGGAAAAGACTAAGAGAGGATCTTATTAATGTCTATAAATATCTGAAGGGTGGGTGTCAAATGGAGGGGGACAATCTCTTTTCTGTAGTGCCTAGCAGCACGACAAGGAACAATGAGTATAAACTTGAGCATAAAAGGTTTTACCTCAACAAGAGGAGAACTTCACTGTGAGGGTGACAGAGCACTGGAACAGGCTGTCCAGAGAGGTTGTGGGGTCTCCTTCTCGAGAGACTTTCAAAACCCATCTTGATGCCTTCCTGTGCAACATTTCCTTAGGTGATCCTGCACTGGCAGAAAGGTCCCTTCCAACCCTTAACATTTTATCATTCTAGAGTAACTGTGTGATCCAATCCTCAATTTGTACAAGATTGAGCATGTGGGTTAACCACCAGGCAAAATGGAGGTGCCATCTACTGACCTAAGCCACTTGGGTTCTTCTTTGTACGGAATAAACTTTTTTGTTCTATTCTAAAACCTTGGTTTAGAACTTCTCACAAATGCGGCAAATTGCTGTGGGATCTCTGTGGCAGCCTGATGAGGCTTCTTTCCTCAGTTGCAGCATAGTGGATCAGGGCTGTATTTTAACCCTTGTACATGAAGAGTCACAGCTGGGGATGCGAGATCTATGGCCAGATGCCTCTTGGCCTTACTCAGCAAAATAACTACTTACTTCAGTAAGATTTTTTTTTCCTTAATGTAAAATGCAACTCTGTATTTTACTACAGTTTCCACTAGGACCCTAACTACACAGGCACTTATACATATACACAATTTTATGAAAATGGACCTTGATTTAATAAAGTAATTAAGCACATGCTCAACTTATGTATCCTAAGTGTTCTCAGTGAAGTCAGTGGAACAATTCAAGTGCATACAATGAAGTGAATACATGAATCCTTCCAAGATTGATTTTTTTTTTCCTCCAGGTAACAGAGCAGAGGTAGCTTTTAGGACCCTTACTGATTTTGCCACTGTAACTTATAGACAAAGCAAGAAGAAAATCCATGACTTCACAGATAGAAGCTGAAAATAACTCAGTATCATTCAAGTGAATGAAAGCTGTCTGAAACATATCCAGTTGATCATAGAAATAGTAGAACATACTGCTATAAAGACAGTTATACTTCTCTTATGAGCAATGACTAGGAACAGGAAAACATTAAACGGTTTGACCTTAAAAACCTTTGACAGGGACAGGAGAGAGTTTTCTTTCCAAAACTCATATCTTCTACAGTGTCCTTAGTTTTCCACTAGAGATTTCTTGGACTTGGACAACCAGCTTTGAAGGCTCATGACCAAAATTCTGTCCCTGAGAACAGTACAAGGTAGAAGGATATTAATGGGAGTAGAGAATACAGCTTTCTCAAGCCACCCTTCTGAAGGCAGGCTTGTTTAAAAAAAACAGGAGGAGCAAGTTCAAAGCCCCTCCTCCAAAATTAACCAGAAGCCATGACTACTACTCACCACATTCAGTGTCATAAGGACCTGGTACCCATGCCCTTCAAGCTGCCAACCATACTGCTGTCTGACATCTCACTTTCTCACATAAGATCTCCAGTCAGGGAGGCTTTTGAAACATCTCCACTTTATTGTGGAAATGGGTGGCAGTTTACAGGCAGAAGTTGCCTTTACTGGAAGTTCACCTAGCCAGAGTAGGGTGCAATAGAACTTTATCCTTTACACCAAACCTATTTATTTTATATATGTACTTTAAAATAGTCTTGTTCTCACTCACCACATATAAAAGGATAATCGAAGGTGCTGTTTTTATTAGGCTGGGCTACAGACATCTTTGTCCGAGTTTGTGAGCTAGGTAACCTGTGAGTTTCTCTGGATACCCACTGATAGAAGCTGAGCACAGGTAATTTTGCACAGCTGAGTCCTTGAATTGCCCCTGGAGATAACATTCTACCATTGCTATCCTAGTCGATCTGTCATGGGTAGGGTATAAGTATATTATTATGTACCTCAGCTGAGAAGATTCCAGATAGAAAAATCTTTCAAAGAGACTTATTTTGCCAGCATGGTGTCGTCTCTGAATCTTTTGTTTTGAGAAAGTTACAGTTTAAGGTTTTAGCTACAGGGACTCTGGGACAAATTTTGCCTGAACTGGGACTGCTTTAAGCTTATAAAAAAAAACCAACTCTAAGAGATAAATCCATTCATAGAAGGATTAAACACAGGAAGCTCATCAGCAACACATAAGCAGTATATTAACCTTTACCATAGTCATGATCTCTATGGCTGACATAAGGATGGGGCTGAGACAACCAGGACCTCCCTGGGATTTCAGGTAACCAGACTTTGTCCTCACAGCCCCACAGGATCCCTGATATAGGCATGGCATTTAGAGCAAAATTTAAGCTGTTTTAACAGCAGAATCCAAGTGGCACACAGTGACCTCTGGAATCAGGAAAGTATTGTGCAGTGCAATAGTATTAGGGCAAGAATCTCTGCTTAGCTCTACTTTTGATTTTCCTTTTGTTTACATTATCTTGAATCTGAATATACATACTGTTCTGGAAATTGTGTCATTGATGCCCAGTCATTGTCTGACCATGTGAGTCATGGACACCTCTTCAGCCTGTCTGGAGAAAAGCAAATATTTCTGCTTTTCTTGCTGTTCTCCAGTCATGCTCTGCAGACATGCTCTTCCAATTAATGTCCTGTTTGTGAGCTGTTACCATGTAAATCTAGTCAGATGTCACATAGGCAGTGTCACAGACTTCAGAAAATTTACTTCTCTTTGCCTGGCATGAGAGCACTCTGGTCAATGGAATTACACTGATTAAAAAGAAGTCAACCTCCAAGCAGAAGCAGTTACAGGAAGTTGAGGAGGCATAAAAATGGATAAAAGAGGAGTTAAGTTCACTACATGTCACTTACATGAGAATAATCTATTAGAAGCTACTTTAAAAAAGAAATTCAACAAGGATGGAAAAAGTTTTTTAAATGTCAACCTATTCATGCAATTAATCAGTCTAGAGAGAGCATCTTTTCACAGGCAAGGGTGTTGGAGCAAAACTACTGGAATCATTCAGCAAACAATTAGATGATCCTATGGGGAGCAAGACACCACAATGGTAATGAGCCACCTAACTCCTAATTTCATAATAAAATTCTCCTGCTGTTCTTACAGAAAGGCTCTGGGGAATGTAATGTCCAGCAGTCACACCAAGACTTAAAATACAGTCTGCAGAAAGATAAGTGGTCTTCAAATACCATAGATTCCTGATGTATAAGGCTGGCACATGTCTCATGGCCCACTGGAGATGAGCAGAACCCCTGATGGGCTTTGGGAAAGCTCAAGAGAGGCCCCATGGCCTGCTGCAGGCATCAGGACCAACCAGTTGGGTTTCAGGAAAGCCCAGAAGATTCTCAGGGATCCACTGGCAGGCAGGGGTTCAGAAAAAACCCATGGAGGCCCCAGTTACCTTTGTTGACTTAGTGGAGTCCAAAACATGGTGGAAAAGTGAAGAAAGCAGGGAACAAAAGGGAATGGGAAACCATAAGGGGATGGAGGATGAGAAAAGTGTGGTTGGGAAGCTGGTGTGTGAAATGCTTTAAAAAATGTGGAAACACTATCTCATGATTAGTTACTGGAAAAAGCAAGTTCTATTGCATAAACATTATTATTATTTGGTATTTTTAGGGGTTTGGTTTTGGTGTTTGGTTTTTATTGTGTCTGTTTTGTTGGGGTTTTTCAGTTTGAAGGTTTTTTTCTTTTTTTTTGCGTGTGTGTTTTTGCGGAGGTTTTTTTGGGGGGTGTTTGCTGGTTTTGGGTTTTTTTTTCCATCTGTAGTTGACAGAAGACTGCCTGAAAAAATAAGTGCCTCACCACCATAAACCATGAGGGAGTCAGAGCTCTCATTCACATTATTGTCAAATGCAGTGGAAAAGTACAATCCCTACAAAGTGACTTCTTGGCAGAAAGCTGGGCCAGACTGCTGAGTGCAGTACACAGGCTCACACAGTTATTTTCTTTGACCTGACAACATGAGATTTGAGATAGCATGGAAGAATGGTTCAAAGAAATCAAAGCATAATTGTTCTGTCAATTCTATTTCAACTCTGGCAATCATATGCACATTATGAGAAACAAGTTTTTCGGTATGTTTCATTTTTCTGGGCTTTTTTCCCTTCCTGGTAAGGAATAATGTCTTATTTGCATAATTCACTATAAGGAAGAACACCACATTTTTAATAGGAAACAGTAAATTCTAAATTGATTCACTTCATAAATATACTCACCAGTGATTGCTGCAGGATGAGAACAACCAGGACCTTGAGGACTATTTGGCAGAGTGTTGTGTATGAGATGGTTAAATGTTATTCTCCACTGGACTCTCCATATATGAAAGTGACATAATGCTCACAGGATAACCTGACACTTAGTTCTAACATTTCATAAAAACAATTGGTGTATTTCAAATGAAGAATGGTCTCCAATTTAAGGAAGAAAAAAGCTTAAAAAGAGAAAAAATAGAATGCTTATTGAAACATTATTTTGAGCAATATTTTCCTTCACTGAGGATTAGGTTTAAGTAAAGCAATAACAACCATTCTTTGAATTAGAATACCATCCTTTTCCAATATTTCCCCTTTTCAAGGGAATCTGGAAAAAAAATCAAATTTTATCAATTTGAAATCTGAAAAACAGAAACCATTTTGAAGTGTTTTGCAGCGACCTCTAACAACATGCACATACTAAAAGGCAATCAAAATGGTTAAGAGCAACTTCCCTTTAGAATAAAACCAAGGTTTTAGTGATAATTAAACTGCCTTGGGTTAGTAGCAGATAAAGTAAACCCACAAGCACAATAGAATTTCCTTTCTTCCTTGACTTTTCACACTAGAAACACTTCATTTCCCTATTAGAATGAACTATCTTTTTAAGCAGCAAAAACTCAACCTGAGTACAGACTAAGATAAATAGAGGACAAGTTGGTGGAGCTGACAGTGGAAGTTATGCAGAGCTTTGCCTGACTCTCACCACAAACGAAAAATTGTTTGGCTTGTATAATCTACTTTTTATAATCCAGGTGTAGGAGACTACTTATTTTCTCACATTAGTTCACACTATTCTTTATTCATTGACTTCAGCAACTGTAATTTTGGTGTAACAGCTGGGGCGGTTGTGCTTCAAGGCAGGGAGGACTGGACAAGAGAGAGGGACATTAAGCTGCATAAACAGAAACAGACCTTCCTAATTTTGTTCAGACAGCTGCAGAAAATTGCCCTGCACTTCAGCAAATGCTATTCATGCATTCTTTCCAATGGTAGTGTCCCAGCACACCATTGCTATTGGTTGTCACCTTGAGAAACTCTGATAACCCTAATGGAATTTAAAGGTTTGTTACCCAATCCTGTGCCTTGCACTGATCCCACTCTGATCTTCTGTAACTCACTAAAATCACCTCATAAGCCTCAGGAAAAGGCTTTATTATACTGCATGGTAATACCTGATATGCTTGTTCTGAATGGAGATTTCAAACCCTTTTTTCATACAAATGACTAAAGGCTAAATTAAAATAAGAATTTTCTTCTATTTTCTTATTGCTTTTCAAAGGCATTATCTAAAAAACCACTAATTCAGATACTCTAAACCAATATAATTTAAGACTATATAGCCCAATGTAGATTCACTCCTAAATTGACTGGGGAATTATTTTAACAGGCAACAAACAATTTTTTAAACAAGCAATACCTAAAATTGGTAGTAGGCAGATGAAATATGTATAATAAAATAAGAACTTCAAGTTCTTAAACTTGGAAGTACTACTTCACCCCATTAGCTGGACATGCTAGAAACCTCATTTGGACCAACTTCAGCTCTATAATGCATCCACAACATGATCTCTTTCAGCCAGACCGATGAACCACTTGGTGTTAAGTTTCTCAGACATTTCCCAAAACTTCATACTTAGGCTTTTTGACAACTATTCTGATTGCTGTAAAAATAGGTCATGCAATTTGTTAATATATAATCTTTCTTGTTCATTTTCAATTCAGTACCCTGTGACTCACAGGTGAGAAGCCTGCGTTACAGGTCATGAAGCATTACCATCGTGGAATCCTCCATGCATGAGACCATTCAAGTAGACCATTGGACAGGGCTTGTGAAAATTTCATTAGACCACACTACAGGAAGTCTAACTGTAGTTGAGAGTAATTTTAACTACCAGCTAGGAAAAAAACAATAAAAATCTCTTCCCATTACTACCTGAGACTTCTAAGAATTTCTGCTTGGACAACCCAAAATAAATTATTCTTGTTTTCTGGACCACAGCCAAGTGTCAAGTATTGAAGCCCCAAATCTTCCTCACTCTACCTTTCCTTACTAAAGGATTAAAACCTTCAAACTTGTTTTTACTAGGCATTCCAGTCCAAATTCTTGTTTCCAAATACTTTGAATACAGCAAGAGCTTATCATTAGGTAGTCAAATGCCTCTTGACCACCAGCTTCCATATTTCTTCCTACCTCTTCGAGTTCTAATTTGTATCAAATTTCAGAAGCCTGATGTCAGATATAACTACACAGTTATTGCCAACAATGTTTTACGGGTGAGAGGGAGCTCTTCTAGTTTTTTTGTTTGTTAATTTGAATCTACCATGGAAAATGGACATAAAGAGAAGAATTCTGCATTATTAACAGATTAAATCCCTGCTTACTTTTCCTCAAAAATTTCACTGAAAACATCCATTTTTCATGTCCTTCATAGTCTTACTGATTAGACTGGATTTACTCAGGTTTTTCTCTTGTGATATCCAACACATTTATGCTCTGAAAAAAACTATAGCAGAGAGGGGGAAAAATCCAAAGAGGACAAGGAGAAACACTATTGAAAATGGTTTCCAGCTCACAAGGGTCTTGTTTAGATTACTTTCCTTCTTATTGTTTGAGACAACTTTGCCTGATCCATGAAAAACCTCAGGGCACAGTGACTTTGGCAGCAACCTTCCTTATTGGTAGTATTTTATATCTTAGCAAGTTGCTGAACTCTAATGCCTTCCTCTCCACTAATATAAACCCCACAATTTTAGCTGCCAGTTGGTTTAAGGATTTAAAATTCTTATAAAGGCTCTGTCAACAATATTTCATATGACATTTGGGAATAAAAAAATATATAAGGAAAAAATATATGTAGCCTTTATCACCTCCTACAATGAAGTCAAATACAACTACTTTTCTTGCCATCCTTTTTGCACACAAATATAGTGGAGTTCACAGCTCTGATTCTAGTTGTCCTTTGACACAGGCAGTGCCCAAGACTTACCAGCTGGAAGTCTGCTAGTGCTTTAAACTGTTCCTTCTGGCTTCGTGAGTCAGCACTTGCTCCTAAAGGTAAAGAATTACAGAAGAGGTTGTTTCTTCAAAGTTTGAAAAGGAGGGGGAGGGCTGTGGGTTTATGGTTGTTTGATTTTGTTTCTTCCTTTGTTCTTTGTTTGGTAGTTTGGGGGTTTGTTAGTTTTAGAGTTTGTTTGTTTTACACACTGTAAGAAAATGCATATTTGT
Organism: Chloroceryle aenea; assembly: GCA_013399075.1. Taxonomy (NCBI): domain Eukaryota; kingdom Metazoa; phylum Chordata; class Aves; order Coraciiformes; family Cerylidae; genus Chloroceryle; species Chloroceryle aenea. The sequence goes on from VWZY01000189.1 coordinate 96,431, forward strand.
CCCTTGAACAGATGTCTCTGACCCCCACTGGGCTCCCTGTCCTTGTCATTTGTCTTTAAAGAGTATGTGTAGCATCAGATAAGAAAGGGGAGAAAGGAATTGACAAAAATTAAAACTTCTGTAAGTAAATCCAATGAGTGGACATTTATAACCCAAACATTTCTGAGCCACCTTGTTGAGCACCATTAACCTTTGTGCTGAAAATCCACCATACCAAAACATCTGAGACTGAACCACAGGAGCTTGTGAACATACCCAAGCCTCTGAAAACTAGCCTAGTGACTGTTCTTTATATTTTAAATCTATGACAGATAAAACTGAACTTATTTGGTGCAATATATACAAATGTGCTATCAAATACTGGTGTCTTTCAGATTTCAAAGCACATATTTTCTTGTGCTGTTTTCCACATAATCTAGTCTCAAATAAAGGCATCAGTAATTTTGACTTGATTACACTATAATTATTCAAATATCTTTAATTTTATACTCTGGACTAATTTCCATATCCGTGGTTATCATCAAAAGAGATTGTTATAGATAATGTATCTCATGTATTTCCCCTAATTGGAAAATGCAGTTCTTGAACAATAACAACTATGACAACAACAACAATCCCATTTAAAGGCTACTTTGGCAATACAGCTGCAATTATTGTAAACAAACTATGGCGAGCCACCATAATTAATAGCAGAGCAGAAGGATAAGCTGCTGAGGGTTAGGCTTTGTACTTTTTGCCTATTTTCTTCCTTGTAATCCAATAGACAATGCTGGAACTTTGCCACAATCTCACAAGGTAAGCTTATGATTTATAACACTCTAGAATATCCAGGTTGTATCCCAAATAAATGTAGTGTAGTTATGTTGTACTACAGACCCTCCAGAACCAGAAAACCCCCAAGCGGACCTTCCAGCAATCAGTGACACCCAGCATAGCCCTGAGTCATGCTGCAGCATCACCTTCTCTCTTAAAAGCATCCCCAGAAAACCTTGCTTGTTGGCAGATTCTTGCTGGATATAGAAAGTGAGGAGAGACAGAATAATTCACTGGAAAAAAAAGTGCAGCCAGGACAAATGTAGACGAGATCTACTTCTTCCCTGATCTCCCCTAAATTTGTAGAAAGAATCAAGAGGAAAAATGCCACACCAAAAAAAAAAGTGCATTGGAAAGATGAAAGAAGTGCAAGAATGCTTAGAAAATGGAGTCTGAGACAGTAGAAGAAATAGCAGAAAAGGTGACAAGAAAATAAAAGGCAAAAACTAAATGTGAGAAACAACCACATGCTGAGGAGAGGAAAACCCAGGGATAGTCAGAGACATAAAAGAATGCAGATGCATGAATTTCACATTTGCCAAACACCAACATAGCTCTGAGCAAGAGGTTCAAGTGCCATGTACCAAAATAAAGATGAATGGAAATACCAAATTAAATGATGAAAATGAGAAAATAAACCAGTGTGAATAAAGAGTGGCATTGAGATTTAGCAGCTCTTCAGAGGAAGACTGCTTTCTTATGGTGCTCTTTATCAGAAGTCTGTAGAATAGGATTTTTAATACAACTCTTTTCTCTGAACACTACCTCAGTACAAATAATTAATAACAATAACAGTCAAAATAATTCATGACTAATGACTGTAAATGATTTTGTGCCATTTTCAAGGGTAAGTGCTCCTTTCCCTCACGTCACTACCAAAAAATCACCACTGAATCTAGCTGCTTCCCTGGACAGCTCATCTTATCTCCCTCCTTTTCTTATTTCAGATTTAATTATGGGCTAATATATTTTCTACCTTATAAGTGGAGCCAAAGAAGCCCCCTACAGTTAGTTCTATGCTGAAGCTAACTGCATGTTGTGTTGAATTTGTAATGAACACTTCGGCTGGCACTCGGCACTGCTTGTTCAAAGCCAAGTATTTTGGATAGGTAAATAACAAATGCTGGATTTGTCAGATCTCTGGAACATTGGCATTTTACCATGGATATTGCAGTGCCTGATTACCACACCACAGTGTTAATATCTCTTTTTAAATACATGCTCTCAAGAAAATTAGTTTCTCTACAGTCACATTTAATCATTAACTTTATACTTAGAGTACAGACCAGGTCCAGCAGAGCCTACTCTCTCTTCCTTCATACTGATATCTTTCTGCTTCCATTACATACATTGGGCTGATTTTTAGCAAGAACAAAGGCACAGAAGACGAAAGCCCAGAATATTACCTGGTCTGGTTGCAGATATGAGCTGTGTTCTGAGATATCTGGATGTGAACCCACTCAAGTCTAGAAGCGTGTGTCCATGGCTTTCAACACATGTCAAAGGTCCCACCTTCATCAGATGCAGGAGTGACTGCAGTGGGCCACCAAGGTCCACCCAGCAGCACTGCCTTTCGGGCAGTGAGCTGTCAGCTGAACATGAGAATGATCCTATACATCAGCTACCCACTGCATTTGTCCATGTACTAGCAAGAATTTCTCTTTATTTATAGTTACAGCACTATTATGCATGTGAATGACTGTTTTCTCAAATGCCAGTAGTCAGACAGCACTTCTGTATTTGATAGGTGCTATTTTCATTTTTGTAGATGAAACAATTGTAACTGAACTAGAATCAATACATATTAAAAGGCAGACAGGCTGTTGGACTGATCTTCTCTAGGATCCTTCTCCATAGCTCTATCCATCCTTCATCTGTTTTAACCTATTAAGATGTAAGTGTCAAGGGAAAGCTAGAATGCAGTGGGGATTTAGATTTTCAAAAGTAACCTATTTGTTTGCCTGTGCATTTGCCAACATTGTGGTGTCCCCAGTCTAGAAAAATTGGTGGACATATCTCAAGAGTGAAGAAAAACTAATTCATGTCACCTTTATACCATACTATTTTACCTTTCTGCTATGACACCAGCACATGTACGTTGTAAAGCTTTTTCTTTTTTTGGCAGAGGTAGAAATGGGTCTGCAATTTCACCAGTTCTGTTTATAAGCAGAACCCGAGACAGAAGATGTAGACAGAGCATTTCCTTAATTCAGAGAAGTGACTTGAAGAGAGTCAGAGAAATGTCATTGCTGAAGGTCAGCTGCCGCCTCCCTTGTTCTGGGGCCCCAGACACCACAAGTGGTTTTTTGCAACTTAACACATGCATTTTTAAGTCACAGGTTCATTATTTCTCAATAAATGCTCATCACTATCTCTAATAAACATCGGGTTTTTCTCCTACTAGCAGCAGCTACTTTGCCATAGTATGAACTTTAACTAGTATGCATGCTGGTCATGTCTCAACACATTTGAATGGGTAAGACTCCCCCATAATTGTGGTTTGGTTATAAATCCAATAAATAATAATGCAACATGAGATTACATTTGCTTTTTATGCTGTCATACCACATCATAAATTCATATGGAACCATTTGTCTAGGCTCAAACTGAAGGACCCACTCAGCAAGCTGCTCTCCAGTTTTTCCCCTTCTGTGTTTCTAAATAGTATTCCCTAATACTGTTGGGAGAGCTAAAAATGAACTGGAGGTGGGGGAAAAGTGTGTTGCCTAGGAGGCAAAATATCCTCACATATTCACAAAAATAAGTGAAAACAACAAATCTGCATCAATTTTCCTTAAATAACAGCAGTCACACAATGGCAGGCAGAAGTACTCAGAGACAGCTGGTCCTTATTGAAATAAGGAGGAGAAAGAGAAGAAAACAGAAATCAGCATCTTTGAATACTGATAGGGTTCATTTTTGTAAATTGTTGATGTCTCTAAATAGCCTCTACAATGCAACGAAGTTATAGACAAACCTATGATAAAAAACATTTCCAACTTTTCCTACATCAATATGAGAAATATGATTTGTACCAGCTTCTGGCAGTGTTAACATGAGCTAGTACCACTTACATCCAGTAAGTAATTTATAGCTAAGCCGGACTGACACTTCAAGGAGCACCTTTCAGCAACAGGGAGGAACTGATCAGCTTGAGGAATGTTCTTAACACTATATCTGCTTCCTCACTTTCAAAAATACTTTCTGATGCAAACCTCCAGCGTGTGATTAAGCTGACACTAGGTCCCAACAGTCGCTGACGGCCTCACACATCTACTGCAGGCAGTAAGCAGCCTGTTGTCTGCTCTTCAGAGATTCAGCAATTAACAATTCATTTTATCATGCAATATTAACAGCTGTAATAACAAACCCAACCAAAGCAGCAGCAATATGAATAACAAAGAAAAAAAACAAAACCTCTCCCAGTGCCTGCTCCACAGCATCAGTGGTAATGATGATGTAATTACCATCAGAGGGTTGGGTTCATACTGTTTTTATTTATAACTGTATACATTCCATTTTTATTATTATTTTTGTTTTCATTAAAGCTGTTCTAGCTTCCTTTTCTAATTGCTAAGTCTCCCTCCCTTATTCTCTTTCTCTTCCCCTTAGAGAAGTGTGGGAGTTTAACCAAGAGTGTCTGTTATAGGTCTAAGGGAGCACCCTGACACTAAACCATGACATTTCTTCAGAAGCGTAGAAGTAGTTTATTCAGGGATGAAAACAGGGAGAAATAGAAAGGCCGGAGACAGGAAACCTGCCTCCCCATGTCATTCTGGACAGAGAAGACAGCTGGTTTAACTTCACCAAAATACATTTGCATTCAATGCAAAACAGCTGTACGTACCAATCCTGGAGCGTCCCCTACGTGTCACATCGTCCAGCCGTGGTAAATGTGACACACAGAGACAACCAGCTTCATGCTACTGCTGGGGCTGCCTCACTAGCAGCAAGGCTATTGGGGAAAAAACAAAGTGTAAATAAAAAAAACCTTGGCCAGTTTGCTCACTAGATGGGATCACTTGACCCTTAGGCAAAAATCAGAAAGAGGAACAGACTGAATATGTCACAGATGGTCACAAAAGCTTCATTTGTCCCATGGTTCCTATTCCAACTACATTGGCACTTTTTTTTAATTTGGAAAATTAAACTATTGATAGGGCAGGATGTTTGTGTTATTTATCTCTTCAGACTGAAGCAGTCAGAGGTCTGAAGTGGGGAAGAAGTGGCTGACCATCCCCAGTAGAACAAATGCCGGCTACAGCAGAGATCAACCCCTCAGTGAAAAAAAAGACAAATGCAAGGGTTTGGGTTTTGGGTATTTTTTTAAATATGGATATATATCTAAGAACACTGCAGGTATAGAAGTGCCCCATTTCAAAATACAGCTGTCTGATTTCCTCAGCCCACTGTAGAGCTCTACAGGCAATTCTCGCCTTGCTTCACTTCCTGAACTCCTACTGGAAATCATTCATGCAGACCAAACTGAATGCAAGTGATCTGCATTGCAGATAAGGGAGGTGAAAGACGTGTTTGTTTAACTGATTGGCTAAATTACTTGACTTAAAGTCTTGTCTCCAAAGATTATATTTAATCCCGTTGATATTTGCATGGTGATGGCAGAGGTTTAGGCTTTAATCTGTCTGAATTAAAGTGAATAAATTGGGTAAGAAATTTTTAAAAATAAAGCTGGACTACTTATCTCATTTATTTTATCTTTCCTTTGGGACTCATTGCTATTTTGATTTGATACTTACCCTTCTCTCTGAATTCCTTATTATACCAAATTGATTACAATGATTGCTATCATCTATATAGTCCTAACGGTAAGCCTCTTCAATAAACCTCTTCTGCTTTGTTTCTGCCAGGTTCCGTAATGGCATCAGGACACAGAGAACAGCCTCAAGCAAGACCCAGCCTGTGAGTTCTCTTCTCCAGCCTGATGAAGTCAAGGAGCCCCATTATCACCCTCAGTGAGGACCATACAAATGATATAAAGGAAAAGGCACAGAATGAAAGGAGCAACAGGCATCTTCTAAAGACTACAGAGATCATTAACAACTGACTGCTCTAAGATGTATGGAAAATGTCATTTTCCTGTTGCCTGGGAAGAAAAAGGGCAGGGGATTTTGTGAATACAGTACAGTAGATATTTCAGCTGGAGGACATCAGTTATATAAAAAAATATGTTTCAGAAGGGGAAATCCTAAAATATTTCTCCTCAAGAAGTGAGGTCAGAGTTATTTAAATAATTATCAGGGTAACTTAGTTGTCAGAAAAGTTATTTAAAATTGGCTTTCTAAATCAAATCTTTAAAAAGAGACAGAAGGGATCCCAGTCCTGCAGGACTGCTGCTTAGCCAAAGCATTCAAAATTCAAATCAAACTATTAAATGCAAGAAGATAAAAAATAATGCACAGTGATTATTTTTGTTCACTGCTTCCAGCTTTGCTCTACAGATATTAAATATACTTAAGACTCTGGCACATTATTATCTCTTAAATTACTTTTTGTTTATGGTAAAATCTTGGATACGCTTTCCTAACCATAAGTGTGGCAGAAAGTTGAGCTTGACAGACCTAAAATTATAAACGTAAGATGCTTTACATGCAACCAGTGCACAGATTGTATCAGGAAATAGTGGGCTGTATACACTTCTCTCTCTCCTTTGCTGAACAGATAAATCAGCAGTGCTACTCTTAAACCTTAAAATCAAATAGGTAAATCATCTGTTTAATTTAGTAATGCCTGAGGCTTTAATATGTTAGATTGAAAGACTTGATTTCTGAGTATTAGAAGAGTAATGAGTAGCACAACTCTGCAAGCCTCTGACTTGGTTTTACTTTTCCTGACTAACTTTAATTAACTGTTGCAGTCACTGATCCATGTTCATTGCACTGCATGTAAAATAGCAAGAGCCTTTTGTCTCACGGTGAAGTGGGGGAAGAGGAAAAGCATCTGTGCAGTAGAGGAGCCCATAAACATCCAGTGAGCTTAAAAAAAACATCAGGAACACCTGCTGCAAACATGCCAGATAAATTGAAAAGCAAGGGTATGGTAACTGATTGGTCTGTGCTCACTCCCCCAAATAAACATATTGTGCTCAAATTCTCAGGAGCATGAAATAAAACAATTCCTCAGTGATTCACAAAAGACACCAGCCAATCAGCAGCAAATTCATTTCACAGCGATGCAGGCATAATGCTGACCCAGGAGATAAAGGCAAGGAATGCCAGTCAAGGGGTAAAATGACAAGGAAAGACAGGACAGGTCTCCCAAGGAACAACCCAGAAATGAAGGCAAGCTCAGCCACGCACTGTCCAGCCCATTCAGGTATTTTACACTTACTTAAACTGACTGCCAAGTGTGCCCACAGCCTTATTATTCCTGATTAACTTTCACCCATTATGCTGTGTTAGAAGAAGATTCTCACCTGTTTTAGTACCACTAAAGATACAGCTATACTGAATATCTACTTTGAGTCTTCCAAGGAATGAGAAACTAGATGCATGGAGGAAAGGAACACTTCTCCCTGTTCAGAGGCCACATAGATCAGCCACAGGTCATTCCCTTTGACAAATTCCAATGTTGATTCCAGCCTGGAAGACAAAACAGCAGGAAAGAAAATGGTGACTTGCCTTTTATTAAGGAGGGAATAACTTAAGGCTTCTCAGATTTTTTTACTAGGAACATTGGGTATTGATTCTACCTTTATGCATACAAGGCACAGTGAATGGGCTTCAGGATTTGACTCAGTAACAATCACACTTACACATTGAGAAACACACTGATTTGGTTTTTAAAGTATTTTCATAAGAATTCCAGCATTACAGACCACAGTCTCTTGGCCACAACTGTGGAAGAGCCTGTCCTCCAAGTAAGTCAGACCCTGAACATCTCCAATCAAAAAGTCAGTCAACTCTATTGCTGTAGCACTCTGATTCTCACCAAGGTCTATTAGTTTAGACAAAGCCTTATGCTAATGTAACTACAGAACTGTTTTATACCAGGTCTGCATATGAATGGCTTAAAATGCAAGCAGTGAAAAACAAAGACCATAGTGGTCTTAGAGGTGCTACACAAGTGAATGAGTCATAAGTACACCAAAAAAAGCTAAGCAAGGCTACTTTTTCTTTTGCCTTCATATTTTTCATTACTCAGGACCAGTTTAACAGGGAAGCATGTTCAGAATGCACAGTCAGTCAGCAAACCCAACATTGCCTCTCAGTGAAAGCCAGTTGATGTTATGTTGCAAATTAACCTCCAATATGGAAAAAAAAAACCCTCCAGCTCAAAAATAGTTACAGAACTAAAGGATGAAGAATGGTTCAAAACTCAGTAACATCACATCTTCTGTACCAGCCCACAAGATGTGGCAGATGTACTATGCTGCCTTGTGACGTCTGTGCCACAATGAGACTTTCCAAATACAACACATCATACTCTGTAACTTGTCACTCAGAGGAGTCGCATCAGTGCCTGCTAAACTATAGAATATAGATATCTATAGAATGACAGCAAGAGCTTTATTTCCTCCTCCAAGAATGAAACTCACTCCTTTCCAAGCTTCCACCCGAGAGCATCCTAAAAAATCTTGTTTGAACTCTGGATGTGATCTTGGATCACAGTACTCACATGTGTTAAAATAAACACTAAGTGGCCTATGGCTGATTCCAGCAGGCACAAGAAAATAGGTAGGTCGGTATTAAATTGCATCTTGCATTTCCCTGGGTTTCACAGAAGCATTTCACTCACATTAACACTGCATTGGGAAGCCAACAAAAGTTAGAAACAATTTCAAGCAATTTAAAATATTTATAGACTGTGGTTTCACGATTATAATAAAACCTACCGCACTTTTGGGGCACCTCCATTGTTCAGGTCTTCAGCTCTGAGAGAACTTTTCCATTATTAACAGGAGCTTGAAAGTAATTTAATGATTATTTTAAACACTATGAGCAAATTGTTAAAGCGAGCCTCTGTAACCATGGAAGGAATTTGTGCATGTTCTTCTAGATACAGTTTGACTCTTATCTCCGAAGACAACATGATTTTCTCTTTACTCATCACTTCTGGCTCTAATGCTAGATTTGTGTAGCTTACTCAGAAATGGAGTAAAGGAGAACATAGAAGCATCATCTGCTTCAAGGGATTTAAGGCTCTGTTGAGCTTTACAACTCAATTCCTCAGCGTGCATTTTTCAACATCAGTGTCCCAGATGTTTAGACAAATTAGTGGGCACATTTTAAGAGAATCTGAGAAGGAAAACTATATCATATCTTTGCACTGCCCTGTAAGGTATTTTTGCTAATTGTGACCAAATATAGTTGTTTTGGGGGGGGGGATATTTTTTGTTTAGGGTTTTTTGAGTAAGAGCTGTAAAGATGATGTAATCAGCTCTGCTCATAACTAGAAGTGGTATCTCAGGCTATTCCACAGAAAGTTGGACAACAATATTTTGGCCTGCAATTCCCAGCACTAAATGAACTCTTACATTTTGTATGAGGAAGACAGCATCAAGAACAGAGCAGCAGACTGTTTGTCCAGCATGCAAAAAGGAGTCTTCAATTAATTGTAATTAATCATTAAGTGGAAAGACAGAGAACTCTTGTCTGGCACTGATTATTATCATCAGGAAATTTCTGTTTGAGGGTACAGAGTAACTGGTTGTAAACTGCAAATATACTCAACTAGGAACTCGCCTCCCATAAACACAGCTTAAAGCAACTCTTGTTTCTTACAGGAGGCAAAGGTGCTAAACCCCACTGTCAGATGCTGCAGTAGTCATGGGTGACAAAGATTGCACTTCTTCATTTACAGGGATTAAGGAAAGTTATGGCATCCCTAACAATTCCATTCTGTTTTCAGAGTGTTTATAACAGGGGAGTTATTACAGAAATTCAACTGATTTCTTCAGAAAAAAAAAACAGAACCTGTATATTTTTATTTCTGACGTTCAATATTTGAAAATGTTAGCTTCAGATCAAAGCATATAAAATTACATCTAATTTCAAGCCAAAGTAAACCTCAACATCATAGCATTTCTGTAGCTAAAGAAGAGTCCATTGCACCATCTGCTGGACACTTCAGTCAGGTTCTGAAGAAGACAACACTGTCCACAGGTACAAGACTGCTTATTTCATACCCTGCTCTGAGGCAGAAGCGCTGTGTCCAAATGCAGTCACTGCAAGCCTGTAAAAACCAGTCGGAGCTTAAGGGTTTCTGCTAAAAGGTAAAACCGAGGCTGCAATTTGCCAGTACCAAGGGTAATGTTTCCAAGTGCTTTCTGGTTTGATAGGACAGCCTGGTGAAAAGAAGGGTGAGCAAGTCTCCAAACCACATTCAGCTGTGCACCTGCAAAGAGGACATTTTTTAAGAAAAAAAACCACACCACAACTGCCATATTTTCCACTTCTGCAAACATTTCCCCATCTCTGAGAGCTTCATACATGCAACTCTTACCAAATTAGTGTTATCTAGTAGATGGCAGATAGAAATATTTTTTGCATAGGTTTTAAAATCTGATGTTGTTCACAGGTGTTGTCCTCAGGGCTCAGTTCTGGGAAGAGTCTTGTTCAATATCTTTATCCATGACCTGGAGGAGGGGATCAAATGTGCCATGAGGAAATTTGCATATGACACAAAATTAAGTGGGAGTGTCGATCTGCTTGAGGGTAGAAAGTATCTGCAGAGGGATTTGGACAGGCTGGAGCAATGGGCTGAGGTTTAACAAAGCTAAGTCCTGGGTCATTCATTTCCGTCACAACAACCGCAGGCAGCACTACAGGCTTGGGGAGGAGTGGCTGGAAAGCTGCCTGACACAGAGATAGACTACACCAATCTCTTCAAAATGCCCAAACATTATCTTTTTAAAAGAACAGCAGGAAAGAAGGGGAAGAGGAGTCTTATACTGATATATTTATATTTATCTGGCTGTTACATTTTGGTTAGCAGTTCATTTCAGACACAGCTTTTCAGATGACAGAAGCAATGATTGCACTTTGTATCCCATAAAAGTGTGGGTATCACCTGCTGCTTCATTTTATGCCTTTTCTGTCCCTGCTTTTTTCTCAGCAGTCTGAAAAGACATGAACCAATTACTACATTCTCATTATTAATATTTAAATTTGGATCTTTAAGAAGCAGGTATTAAAAGTTACCACAATTTAATGAGGATGAGAAGCAGAAAAACTTAAGAACTCAAAGACCACACCAGTAAGACCTAGGCACCACAGTAATTGATGCTACAGATGCAAAGCAGTGAGGGTTGGCATGTTTGGAATTTCATGCAATATTTCTTCCATCTATTTATTTTTATTGTCTCTAACCCAGTGGCTGGTGCTCAAAGTCAGTTTCTGCTCAAGTACCATGTTATTCTCCTTCTAGACTATGGGGAAGTCATGCTTTCATAAAATCCACAGGTATAAAAATCAATAGTTCTGTATTAGCAAAGGTCAATTATTTAATTGACCAGGACAAGTAATTCTTACACCTTTTTTTTTCAGTGACAGTAATATCCAAAAGCTGCATTTCCTTTGTTTTTGGTGAGGGTCTCTGAACAGGAAGAACATCTTGTCTGGTGACCCCAGGCTATTCTAGAAGATGTCACTGAAAAGTATCTCTTCCAACCCTAGCCTGTAATTTTATTCATCCCCAGTTCATCTGATGCCAGTGCCCTGGACTCCTCCTCCTTGTTAGAGATAAAAATTGTCCAAGTCAAAAGTGAAATCTACACTATTTCAAAAATCTGTTTGGGAATTCAAAATCCAGAAACAGCTGGACTCTGCAATAGCTCCTATGCCCTGCTGACACATTAAAATCCTTTCCTCCCTCCAGTCTTGGCAATAAAACCAGTTTGAAAACTTCTCTATTTGTGTTTTTGCTGAGTGTCTTTGCCCCCTCCTCCTTCAGTTGCACCAACTTCACAGGCAGAGAAAGAAGCTAAAGCAAGAGGCATCCATAAAAAAAACCCTGAAATCCTACATCACACTGCCTCCTCCAGATAAGGCAGGCATGAAAATCATCCTGAAAATTCAGGTTTCCATAATTTTTCAAGTGCCTCTTTAAGAAACTCCCTAGTAATCACATTGTTCCTAGATCTCCTGGAGCTTATTAAGAAATACCTCTGTAAGCAGAAACAAGACCTGTCTGCTGAGTGCTTTATCTCAACAGAGAATTTGTTGGGTATCAGTCCTAATTGGCTTCTCCATAATTTAGTCCTGACACCAGCTGCATATACAGAGAGGTCTCCAGAGGCTGGAAAACTCTACTGCTGTTGCAAGCACAAAACAGCTTCTGGGGTTTTCAAGACAAAAAAGCACTCAGAAGGGGCTTAGACATCCAACCAAAACTGTACTGCAATTAAACAACAGTAAGTGCAGGACCTCTAGGAAACAAACTGGATAGAAATATGAACATCTTCCATCCTGATATTCCTTACATGTGTATCAGAATACATGGGTACATCTTAGACACTAATATGATCCAGGTAGAAATCATAGCCAGATAAAATAAAAAATAAAAATAAATTTAAAAAAATGTTGTTTTGACAGCTCTGAGCTGACAAGCATCTGTTTGGGCTTATTAAGTACTCAGCTGGGAGGCTGGAGAACTGGGCTCCCCATTCCTCCTACTGACTTCATGCCCTAAACCCAAAGTATTAAGTACAAAATGTATTTCATTAGAACAGATGATGTCATGGATACGGGTGTAGAAATCCTCACTTGACTCTCAGCATGCAGCACAGTTGCTGGAACACAAATTTAGAGCTGAGAATAATGAGGAAATACACAGAATTACAGCTCAACCACACAAGTGCATCTCTGACTGCTCAGGAGAGACTGGAGTACCAAACACTGCCCAGTTATCAGAAAAAAATAATATTCATTTTCTCTCACATTTGCTCTGGCTGCTTTCCAAGAGTTTGCACACAATTTTCACAGGGATTTCCAGACTTTCTGGTCTTCTTATTCTATATACGCATCTCAGTGTAGTCAGTAAGGTGTTTAGAGTGTGATCAACACAGACATGAAGAAGTGCCAGCTTCCAGAGGTCACAATTTATACAGATGAGATCTATGTTTAATGATGAAGTCCATCTACTTAAGATAGAACTGCATTTAGTTGTAACTTTCCATTTGACTTTAATATATACTTAATATACACACATATGTATTATGCATATATCAGATATATGCAGAAGACAAGTTGTATTATCAGCTGAATTCTTTGGGAGGGTGGGGAATATACTCAAAGGCATCCAAGGACCACTGAAATAACGAAAGATGTCAAAGTGGTTCCAGAAGGAGATGTACCAAGTGCTTAGTCCCCAGGAGAGAACAGCAGGTTTGGATCCTGTTTCATTGCTAGGGAACATGTTCATTGCCACACTCTTGACAGATGGCCAACAACCAGAAACCATTGTTTGGACCCTTTCAGTCATGCTTTGGTTGTCTCTAAGCTAAGGAAAACAAAGCCATAAACATATTATGACAATAAATCATCTACTGTTTTCATGAGGGAATCTGTACATACAAATTGGCTGAAGAGCAATGTAGACAGGAGGTCACAGCATGAATGCAATGTAGTTGACGCAGTGACATTTTCCATGCAACAAATGGTATCTATTTTTTTTTTGCCAACTCTGACATTTAGATAAGACACATTATTCTGTCTTGTGACAAAGCCACTTCTAATCACTTACCCACTAAAGTATGGTAAAACAATCAATGCAATTAAGATTAGTTATTCTGGTAGTGTGAAAACCAGCATCCCCGAATTTTATATTACGGCATTAAGAACACCAAAGATAAAAAGCTACTCAAGAATCCGCTCCAGAGGACAAGAACTTCCCTTCCCTCATCTAACAAAACAAGTAAAAAAAAATAAATAAAGGAAATAAACCAATTGACTTCCTTCTAGAAATGGCCTCCCATACCGCCATTATGTAATCCTCAAGGTGACATGATTTAGGCTGAAAGCACCAATGGATTACCAGAAGGAAGGAATAAAAATAGGACAGAAATGCTAAGTGCCATTCTCCTGAGACTCATGAACACAAAGGACAAGGACAGAATTCTGTTATAAGTTCAAGAAAAAAAAAGATAAAAAAATAAAGGAAGAGTATCAGAATTCCACCCCCCTCCACTCTACAAAGTATAAACTACCATCCATCCAAAAAGTCAGGCCTTAAAGAAGGCGAAGCCTATCGGTTCTCAACAGAAACTCTAGCAGGATTTTAAATTAGCCTACAGATTTAAGAAGCTATCACTTTCTATAGATTTGCTGGGGCATTGGAAGGAATTACAAATCATAAATCAAAATTATTAGCATAGTCTCAAATTTTCATATTTGGTTCAGGAAACAAACATTGTAAAAAAAATGCCTGAAGTAATGCCTACCCCAGAACATTTTCTATTTAAGCTTGCCATTTGTTCCTTTTAGAATATTCAGCACTTAGTTTGCACATAGCACATCTTTTATATATGCTATGAAGGTTTTCAATATATGTGATGTGGGTGTCCCTCCCCAGCTCCATCCGAAGCATTTTGAATCATCTTAAGAAACTTAACCCTCACAGTGGCTCTCACTTGATAAAAGTCTCTTTTCTACCAGAACCATTGATGTCAATAAATGACAACAACTGTGACTTCATCAGTAGTTCAATTCCTGTTTTGCTTTGATCTCCTAGAGGAGACTTCGCTTCCTCTAGTATTTCAGAAAGGGAAAAGTCAGAATAGGAAGCCCAAAATCGACAGCAGCTGGAAGCAGACCCCTTTTTTGCAACTTACATATAAGGTGCTTCGTAGTCAAAAGTATTTTTTTTCTGCTGCTACATGGCCAAAAAGGTAGGTCAGTGCACAAAGGCAGTATATTAAGACCTGGTTTTCACTTATTTTTCACAAGCAGGAGGTTGCCTCACCCTCCTGTGCACAGCAAGCTCCAGGAAAGGCATATGGTGCTCTTGATCTCTAGCAGTGACAGAGTATATGTCATAAGCTATTGCTCCACTTGTCACCCAAAATTATACAATGAGCAGAGCCGAATTTGATAATGCCTGTAGTACATTCGTACACCTGTAGACAACTCCAAGTGATAGGAGTAGCCCTATGTATATCTCCCAAGGAGACTCCAATAAAGAAACACAAAGGGCAAATAGCCCTACTTGAAGGAGCTGGGCTTTGTCCTTTATCTTTAAACACCGGGAGACTCCTGACCATGTGGGACCTTGGGGAAACTCATTCTACTGCAAAACACATCTGTGATGACACTCCAAACACCTTACTGTGAAGCACCCTACTCCACCCCACATCCAATGGACAGTGCAGATAGCAAATTTCTGTATACATCCAGTGCTCTACCCACTTGTCGTTTGAACTTGATTAAAATAATACTTGCCATAGCAGCACCATCAAAATAGAACTTAAAAATTGCAGAAAAATCTACGTACTCACCTGAATGTGATTAGACTGAAAAGCACTTCAGTTACTGTTTTCAATGCATTAGAAGATTACAGGCTTGCATTTAGGCATATTGCAGAACTTACTAACCAGCATAATCATTCAAGGAGAAGCCTGAAATAGGACATTCTATCTTTGCTTTTTTTTAAGTTATTTTACAAAACAGGAAAATCCTTTGAGAACATCTTGAAATCCAAAACGAGACATAGCTTCCCTAAAGATTAAATCAGCCTTTAGATATGTACACACTGTTCACTCTGACTGCTTTTCATAAATATATAACAGAACAGCCCTTAGTGAGGGGTTGCAACTATGCTTAGACTACAGTTAGTAAAATAGAGTGCAAGCTCAGAGTAAAACTTAATGTAAAACTTATTCTCCAGATAGTGGGTTTAATTCTCATCTTATTTGCAGCAGTAATTTCACAAAAGCCACTTTGCTTCACTGATTTGTGAAACAAGCTCAGAGGCTTCAAAACAGGTTTTTAAATCAATGAATATGAATCCTGCACACTGACCTCATGTTGACACTGAGTGGATGATTTCTCCACTAATTGCAAGAAATCTTGGTGAGTGAAAGCAGATGAAAGTTACATTACTAAGGAAATTATATTTGCATGAAGCTTTTCATTTGTTTGTGGACTTTCACAGCTATTCAGCTCACTGAGATTTTTCATACAGACAGAATCACAGAACAAAAGTAAGAAGGAAGAACCTCAAAGATGCGTTCATAGCTGGCACACACACTTCCATCATGCTGTGGTCTTCTATCCTGCTTGCTTAATCATCAATGTTAGAAAACAAACAAGCCATGTACAAAATGGAGCCCTTCCAAATTGCCACTCTTTAAGAACAACCACTATTAATGAAGCCCGATCCAAGGGGCTATTTAAAATTAAAGTCTAAGCTGAGAGTAAACAGATCAACCTCCGCTTATTACAGGTAAAATACATGTATGTACCTTTCACTTTTTCATTTATTATGTACCTCTTCAGTTTACCATTAAAAAACTAAACCAAACAACCACCAGTATAGCATCTATCACCAGCATGTTCTCACCAGAAAAAGTAAGTCCATACTCAGGAGAGAAAGATGTGGTCAAATGACAGACATTGGCAAGGGAGGCTGTGGTGAACACTATTGCTGTGGGTCAAGTTGCTGGAGCTGAGGGACAACTTCAGGCTGTGGTGCTGCCAGGGCAGAGGATGTGCAGGCTTTCTCACAGGGCAGAGCTCATGCTTATCTCTGAGGAAGCAATTCACATCAAAATGCAGGACTATGACCTAGAACATGCCTGTTGCAAGAGTAGCTAGAATTTTAATGTTTCATGACTCCTTAGTCACTTTATCACCCAATATGAACTGTATCATCTACTTTTAATTGCAGGTTTCTTTGTAGAAGGAAGGAAATTTGGTCATAAAAACAATGCACTTATGAATTTCTCCTCTTTGGCATGTAGCAGAGTCCCTGAGTGTGATAAAGAAATAGCTAAGAGAGAAATTCAACCATGAATCTTATTTCATGAAGTTACATATACACAATTTCTTAGGAGTTTCAAAACGTTTATATTTTAACTGGAAGGACAACAACATTCAGAACAGCATCTTTAAAATTTCACCATGGGTGTTTTCTGAATCAGGATTGGGGGGGAGCGGTAATAAATCTCTAGCAAACTACTCATTTTGATCTGGGCAATATCTGCTGTGTTTTTTTCCTTAAACACACAGAAACAAAAATAAATGGCCCCACTGGCCAGTAATTTTCCTCTTTTCTAAGGAACTCCAAGACTAATATGTCACCTTCAGACAAAAGACGACTTGGGCTGCAGGCTTTTTCAAGGCACAGAAAATGGCTCTGTTCCTTCTGGGGTTCTATTAAGGCAGCAAGCAGCCTGTCTTTCTTTCTCTTTGCATTTTGTTGTTTCAAAACACTCCAACAAGCAAACAATTAGCTCAATGGGCTATACTGATTACAGTCTCTTTGAAAGGAGTGAAGCATGAGCTCTTCAGCTGGAGAATGACAGTCCTGAAACCTCTGATAAATACCAAAAAGGAAAGGGGAATACCATTTTGCCATCTCCCGAGGTCTTCCTGTAGCTAATGTCCTACCTCCAAAAGGCTGACAAACAAAATCCTGCTGACAAGATTCTCCTTCACAGATAAGTATTTCTAACCACTATGAAACTAAACAGCAAAACGCTTTTTTGCCTCCACCATCATGCCTACCTGTCAGCACTTTTTGTGCTAATTATAACTAGCTAGCAAAAAGGGCTTCAAAGTTGTTGGGGTTTTTTTATGACTGTCACTGCTGATGGAAAAATTACTCTTGCCATATTGCCATGCTGCTTCAGGGCTCTCCTCTCCTGTTTGACAGTGGCCTGAGGCTATAAACAGAGTGTTCGTTCTTTGCCACTGGCTTCAGGACTCCAACAAGCTCTGGGTTTTAGTGTCACTGCAGGTGTGGCCAGTGACATGCTTCTCCTGAATGCCATTTGGAAGATAAGAGTCTCAACACAAAGATTTTATCCGCAGTCTCTTAGTTCTAAAACAGACAGAGAGTTGGGTGTTTTCAGCCTAGAGAAGACTCCAGGAAGACCTTATAGCAACTTTTTGGTACTTTAGGGGGGCCTACAAGAAAGCTGGAGAGGGACAACTTACAAGGACATGTAGTAATAGGACAAGGGGCAATGGCTTTACACTGAAAGAGGGTAGAATTAGATTAGAAATTAGGAAGATCTTCACTGTGAAGGTAGTGAGAGACCAGAACAGGTTGCTCCATCCCTGGGAGTGTTCAACAGCCAGGCTGGATGGCGCTTTGAGCAACCTGGTCTAGTGGGAGGTGTCCCTGCCCGTAGTAGGGGAGTTGGAACTAGATGATCTTTAAGGTCTCTTTCAGCCCAAACCATTCTATGATTGGACAATGACAATTCTAACAGCAACCTATAAATCCAGCAATGAAAGCATTTTCATAGAACAGCAACTATGAAACCACGTCACATGTCATGGAGAAGATTAGTTTTCCTAGACAGAACTGGTATAGATGCCCTATCTATAAATAAATAAATACTGAAATACCTTCAGTATGCCCAAGAAACAAGCAACACACAGATTCTTATTTATCTACTTCAGCTGAGAAAAAAGTAAAATAACTGCTGTATTCTATGGTTCTTAAGAATTTAGGGATTTAATTTATCCTGTGAAGAAACTCAGTCATCTCAAAGCTTAAAACTGAGGAAGGTTCCATCTTCTCCAGAAGTAGTTTATGCCAAAATATTTGAAGTCTTAAACTGAGAGCACCAGGTTTTGCTGGGGATTATTACAGTGAAAAAAAGCTGAAGTAAAGATGCCCACTGCCGGTGGCTTATTCTCTTTTGCAAACTGCTCTTCCCTACACATGACTAATCCTTCTATCCCTACACCTGCCCAATACCCTCCCACCTGCCCCAGCTGCTGTACAGACTGATGGGAGAGTATGTAGGGAAAGCAGTTCACTTCATCTTTGCACACTAAACAGAGTCCTTACTAAGCAAATTAACACTGCAAACCACTTGTCCAGTTTAGCTAATGGGAAAGCTACAGATGTTATAAAGTGAAAAAGAATGAGCCTAGTGCATCTACTTGATGAGAGGTCACAGCAAATTCAATTTCAGTAACAGCAAGAGTATTTTAGACTTAGATTAAGAGGTTTTCATAGCCTCTATATTTACAGCACAGAACATGAGGTGAGTTGATTAATCTTCATCAAACAGTAAGTAGTACAATGAACAAAAGAATAGATAACCTCAATTTTCTAGCTGATTGGTTTTCCTAGTCCTATTATTAACTAATAACTCCTAACCTGGAAAAATCCTGAGATCATGGGATGTCAAATTTTAAGAAGAATACTTTAGAGTACTCATGCATTTAAAAAATTAAAGTTTAATTAAAATCTGTCCAACTGTTTTTTGCACACATGCTCCGGCAGAGGAAGCATTTGGATGTCCATTCACTTGCATAAGATGGGAAAATGAGCTTTGAAAAGGATTGCTATGGGACTGAATCTGCCACCGTTCCAAATAAACTCCAAGACTGTGAGTAGCTGGAGTTTGCCATCCTCCAGATTCACTGGACAGAAACTATGTAGCATGAGTTGTAACTTGATTGTGAAAAACCTCCATACAACTTTGTTATTCTTGATATTCCCATACAGCACTGACTGGAATGGCTTTATATACCATATTCTCTGATCTTTATTAGTGATCCAAGAGAAGATTAAGTGCATTTCAGCATGGATAAGCTGAGAAGCTTGGTCTAGTTACTCATATTGCAACAAAATGAGGATTTTACTCTATAAACAATAGTGACACGAGAGTGACTGTACACTTCTATCAGTTCAGTACCTTAATTCCAGCATCTATCCCTGCAAGGGTTTGGTCTTCTCCAACATGTGAGTGTTGACTCCGATACTCTGTTGTAACTTGATTATTTTGTGTTCACAGCTCTTCAGGGTAGGGTGTCCCTAAGACCAGGCAAAGACATTATGCAAACAGGTGAGCTTTGCAGCACACAGACTAATCTTTCGTAGTGCTCAGTAACTTTAGTCCACTACGTGGAAAGCACTTATTCACTACCAGGTCAAGGAAAAGCATCCTGAAGGTCATTAGCACTATATTTCTGAAGTTCAAGTATACCATCGCTGGCAAACACAGAAGCTAAATAGTAATCACAATGCAGTGCATTAATCAGTAACATTCATAAGAAATTAACTAACCCTTTAATTCCTTCTCAAACAAAAGGAGGAAGAAAGGCGATTATTTTAGGATTCAGAACAAAAGCTGCTGAACTATTTTTGGAAATTCTTAAAAGGTGATTTAGACAGACTTCATGCAGGAGCTTTGTTAGTACTTCTTTAAGTTACTCGCAGTTTTACAGATACAGATCCTAAAGCAAAATCCCAAGGCGAAGGCTAAAAGACTTCTTACTGCACTCTAAGTAAATCCATATTGTCACAGTTTCAGGAAGCCCCCCAAGGTAATCCTTATTTATCAGAAATTATCAGAATTACATCCAATACAACAGAGCTGCCTTGCGTGGCACAGATGAAAATTATCCAGTTTCATCTGGTCTGCTTTCCTATTACCACTTTATACTATATTTATAGAATAATATTACAGTATTATCTTTAACACATGCCATGTATAAAAGCATAGAGATAAGCTGTCTTTTATATAGTTTTTGGTCCTTTTCTACCAAAGCATTGGACTAGGAGACAGAAAAATGTATTTATTCATCTCAGAATTCACTTTTTTGTTTTCCCAAGACAAAGTCAAACTACCAAACAGTGGTTTCCAAAGCCACTACGACACACCAAAAATAGAAGGTAAAAAAGATAGCAATAGATAGCGTAGGATTTTGCTTCATTAAAAATAAAGGAAAACAGTGACTGTTAAGAAAAATGCCAGATCAATTCATGTGTCATTAAAGAAAAAAAATTCCTCTGGCACAAGTCTAATTCAGGTCTTGACACACCATATATTCACTGTTTACTATGATCATACATAAATGCTAAAATACATCCCCAGTCTGGTGGTCTGTATATATATTTATTAAAACTAAGGCAGCTACTTTGGGATGTCAGTGTCCTTTAGAAAAAACTACAGCAAAATATCACTCTATTTTGAAACAAAATTATGTGAAAGACAAGAAGCACAATAAATAACATTCTTCTTAGTCTGTAATCTCAACCTAAAGACAAGTAATTTTGGAAATTAAATACAATTACCTCTTGAATACTTTCCTGGATTAGGGACATTTTCCATTTCCATTGCATTTTTGGTTTACCTAAAATACATTTTTGCATTTTTTTAAAGACTGAAAATTGGAATAGTTGTTTCAAAAGAAGAAACCAAACCTAAGAAAGGAAAAAAGGCATGGGATAGGATAGAAGATGGTCTTACACAGCTCTAATCAGGCTACAGGCTACCATAAATAAATGTTGAAGAGGAGTATTTTGAAATTATTAAAAACAACAGCTACAGCTTTCTTTGACCTCTTACCAGGATGCTCAGTACAGTCCATCCATTATTTATGAAGCCAGTCACTACCTCCTCCAGTTTAATAAAGGTTTACAGGACAATTTATGCTTTTCTATGAAAGCTTGTTTCAGTAGTGTTTCTAGTTGTATCTAGAAGATTCTAGGATAAGTTTGCTTTTACAGAGCCATGATGAGACCTTTTGCTCTCATGGATTTATGTATTTGGTTGGTGAACCATTAACACTAAAATACCATTATAGCAATTGGCAACAATATCACTGAGTTTTGAAAAATAAACCAGAAAAAAGAAAATCAAGTAAAGTGCCCTGTGCTAGGAAGATATGGTATATGGTAAGATGTACCTCATACAGAGCATTTCAAATTCTTTCCCCACATAGTCCATCCCACTTCCACTACAGTTTTCAGGTTTCTTCTCAAAACAGAGGTTGGCACTAGGACCAAGACTTCCATGAGAAATACGCTCATAAAATAGGAACAATTAATATGAAAAGAGAAAGCGTGAAATTTAAATCCGCAGTCATCTCACAACTTGATAGCTCACCTCTCAATTTTCTAAGTCCTACTCCCCCCGTAAAGGGACTTTTCACCCCCTTGTCTACACATAAATTATACATATATTATGCATGTAATTATGCACATAAATTATAATTAAATAATTTTAATTGCTCCGCTTCAGAAAGACAGATACTCTATTAAGTATGCATGCTCTCTCTCCATGTAAGCAAATTATTTCTCTGCTCTGGAATTAGCTATAAAAAGCTTCAAGTTGTATAATAAGACCATGAGAAAAATTGAATGTGTTTGAGGCTGATTTCACCTCATTTCCCTTCATTGTATGGTTGACACATTTTACCTTTCACAATGCTATCCCTTATCATGACTACTTTTATCAAGCACTATTGTTATACGCAGTAGGATTTACGCTGGCCCATAACTTTGATGGTAAGCACAAGAAAAAGTTGGATAAATTGAAATAAATTTAAATAAAGATAAATTGAAACAATCTCAACATTTTATTCCATATTGATCCACTATGGAGAAGAAAATATTCTTTTAATTGTTTTCGACCTCACAAACACCTTAGAGGTACCACTTTATATTTCAAGAAACACACAAGACTTTTGTTTAAAAATCATTTTCGTTACAAGATCACTAACAAAGACTGCCACTTTTCTAAATCAGTAATTGCTGACAAGAGCTATTTAAGCTGTCACACATGCTAATAAATAGCCATGCACTCTGCAGGTATTTGGGGAAAAAAAAGGAATTTAAAAAAGTGGTTTTAAGCTATAGAAGAAGCTGAGATGCATAAATGGGAATAGCTTGTTTCCAAGAGCAGGGCAGTGCTCTAAATAAAAGTCCTTCCAGCCCACAAACACAGTGGGACAATTACATACTGCAGTGAAAGCAAGGAGTTCAAAGTTGGTATCGAGCTCTCAAGGACAACTGGAACTCTGCTGATGCAACTTTCTTAGCTTTAAAGCCTGTTCTGAACAACTGACCTACAAGAGTTCTTGAAGCAGCTCCTGGTACTGAAAATTTCTATCCATTTCTATTGTCTGCTGCTGCCAAGGAGTGCATCAACTCCAAATAGAAGTGCTACACAATATGTCCGTCAGCACAAAACCAGTAATTGTTATTACTAACAAGTACTCTTATTATTCACAGGAATTTTCTTTATGATGCTTTTAAACTGAAGAGTATTAACTTGCCAAACAGTGCCCTCTGTTTCTTTTTTTAAATTTTGATTCTCAAAGCTCATCATGTTTTCAGCTGATGAGAATCAGGAACAGTTTTCATTTTCAGAACCAACTTTAGTTTGCTGCACCATTGGTTGAAATCCAAGCATTTAGTCAAGCTTGTTTCCCTCGCTGCCTGGCTTAGCACACGTAATGAGAATTATGTCTTTCACTTTCATGCCAACTCGAATACATTAGATGCAAGAATAACAGAGTCAGCACTATATCAAGATAGACAGCACTGCAGAAAATAATCCAATGTATTCTTAACCAGGTAGCATTCCAATTCCAAATGTTAAAACTAATGAACCATAAAGAGCTAATGATTAGAATAGAGTTTGCTTCTACAGTCTAACCTTGCTTCGTTTAAGTTGTTGCTGGATGAATTTTAAAAAGCATTCCCTTCAGAAAGGATCCTGTTCCATACAGGTTAGGTGTAGTAGTTACATTGCTTAAGGAGTCTTTGTCACCTTGCACTCAGATTGCAAAAATGAAGGCAACCACACTTGAACTTCAACATAACCCCCGATCTTTTTGATAATTTTCACTAAAGACTGCATTCAAATATCTGTTCTGTGTACGTTATTTTGCAAGCATTTTTGCATCTGAAAACAAAACAGGTCATTTTTTTGCATGAATGTATGTGCAAGTTTTGCATTGTATTACTAGTACAGTTAATACAATAAGCACAAATAATGAAAATTTTGTATTCTTCTCCTGTTATCAAATAATTCTATTTCAGTTTAACCTTTCTAATTTTCATTGGTTGGTTTTGTGGGAATTTTGGGGTGGGTTTTTTGTGTGCTTTATATGTATGTTGGGGTGGTTTTTTTGGTTGGTTTTTGTTTGTCTTTTTTTTTCTTTTTTCTTTTTTTTTTTTTTACCCAGCAAGGCATTGATGCATAAGGCAAGCTGTCGATTTCCTGTGAAACCTACACTTAAGTCAACATTAAACATGTCTTCTAGGTAGAGCGTATCCCTCAATTATCTGTGAATTGGGGATACAAGAATTTACACATTCCTTCCTTGAACTGGGACCCTCATCCTCAGACTGCACATGAACCTGAGTTGATCATTGCCAAGAAACAGTATTACCCAAGACTGTTGTCAGGCTGCACGACAGTATGTTTCCACAATAAATAAATAGTTGAGCAGTACTCAATGGTTCAATAGTATTAAGTCATAAAACACCTGAATTATTCTATTAATACAAGAATACATACTCAAAGAAAACCCTCAATGAAATTACAAGGCAAGATACGAGAACACTACATTTTAACAAAAAAAACCATTTGGTGGAAATAACCAAAACAGTTCTGGGTGGTCAGTTTGCTGTCTCCCGAAGACAGCCTTCCTTGGGAATGATAAATGTCCCAGTGCCATCTGCCTCCTCCCTTTTGGTATCCTTTTCCTCTTCTATTTACTTTTAGTTCTTTTGCTCTAAATTTTCTTCAGACAAAGTAAAGAATAAACACCCATAGTGGAGAATAAACACCAATGTGTGGATGAATGACAGATTTATACTATAAATAGTTATGGAATACATACGTGTTATGCAAGACAAAAAATTACCTTACCCAAATGATTAGTTTTGTGTTTGTTGCCATTACACATGTCAGTAATCAACTGGGATAAGTCAAACCTAGACACTGCACTGCCCAAGAGGCGTGGGGGCCTCTGTACCTTACTCCTCCTCTTACCCAGTTCCAGGCCAACTTACTAGTTTCAGCACAGCATGAACCAGTGAAGACAACCCTGTCCATCCCTGAGCTCTATTATCACCGTGCAACACTAGAACTAGTCATCCCTAGTGGAAAAGGTACTCCCACAAAAACATCCTGATACAGTATTTGCAACCCAGTTAAACCAGACATGAGATAGCAGAACAGAAACCTTATTTTGAATTATAGGTTTCATATTTTCTTGAACATAAAAAATTTAGAATTTAATAAATCAACACTTTATTGTGACAAACTTACCTTGTATTTCTACGAACAGAAGGAGTCTCTTTCCAGCGCTAAAATGATGGCCAATTAAGGAACAAGCTGTTCAGATGCATTATGTGACATGGGACAACCTGACAGACGTAAAGATTTCACTTTTAGGCCATTTTTCTCCAGTAAGACTGGCTGGTAGGGAAAGATTTACAAGCAGAAATTATAATCAATTATGAATTAATCAAATACCCGACTTCTGATTTGGACCAAAAGCAAATTCTCCATTGTAAGACAACTTTTTTTTTTTACCCCCAAACACTAATAATACTGTGAAAGTTACCTTGATTTTGCCAATATAAATTAGAGTTAGACTGCCATCATAAATAAGACCACCAAAAAAACCTGACTCTTCCGTTCTTGTAAGTCCACCTGACACAGAATTTGTAAACCAACACAATCTGTTTTAGTTGCTCTGCTTTAGTTTTGTTTGGTTTACTATAACACCCTCACCCAAGGAGTGATCCCATGAAAGTACTCAGTCCATGGAGGATATAGGTTTCATATACCCTCATGGTGATGCAGAAGCAAAACAAGAGCTTACACTGCCACCATCTGATGAAAGAAAATATAAATCTAAGAAGCACGACAAATGTGTCTGACCAGAAAATGTCAAGAGGAAAATGTGCAAATGTAGGCACTCAGGTGGTACGACTACCCCAAACAGCACTGGTACCTCAAGCCCCATGTCCTTTTCACATTTCACAAAGCTCTTTCTCATCCTGGGAATCTTTTGCAGACATCTTTGTTCAAAACCAAGCTGCCAGTAGAAAGATGCCGGGAAATCTTGCAAGAAATCTTAGCTGCAGTAGCCACTTGTGAGATCTGAATTTGGCACATTTGGATCAATACATGAGACACTCTCTTGCTCTGCTTCAAAATGCCAGGTCATGAGCTCATTACTTTTTGCAATCATCTCTGCCAACTTTCAAAGCCTCTCCAGAGACCAAGGCCTGCAAAGCCTTTGATACACATACATAGTTGGCTGTTGTACAGGCTATACAGGAGATACATTCTTTCCTACAGCCAAGATGCTATTTTTAAGCTTATATTGCTTATCTTTGGAAAAAAATACACAGTAATTCATACAGATTATTAAAAAGAGAGGAAAGCAGGAAGAATGCCAAATTTGATGTATCACTTGTATTTGACACTGAAATCTCAATCCACTAAAACATTCCTACAAAACTTATGCTTTCAAAAGATGAATAAATCTTTTATACAAATAGTGAGATATATATCAGTTTTGTAGGGTATCTTGAGCATTTAAGTCTCAATCTGATAGGACATCTGTTGAGAGGGAAAAGAATAAACTTTCCCCTCACAGCTGTACTATGCAGCTAATCCTTCAGCTATCCTGTACCAGAATCCAGCTCCTGAACACTGCTCCCATCTGGGACTCTCCCAGTGCCTGCTCCACAGCATCAGTAGTGATGGTGCTGTAATTACTATCAGGAGGGTTGGGTTCTATAATTGTTTTGTATATATTTGCATATATTCCTTTTTTATTGTTACTATTTTCATTTTCATTGAAGCTGTTCTAGTTTCCTTTTCTAATGGCTAAATCTCTCTCTCTCATTCCGTTTCTCTTCCCCTCTGGGGAGGGAGCACGGTTAACATCATCTGTTATAGGTTTAAGGGGCCACCCTGACCCTAAACCTTGACAGCACTGCATCAGGTTCCTGCTTGAATTTGTTGCAGTAAGGCAAGTTAATTTATTTTCCTTTTAAAATGGCTACTTTTATATTGCCCTTGTATTACTGAACTCAAGGTAAGTGCCCACCATTAGATCTAACAATGCTGGGCTGCTGCTGGGGGGAAAAAAACCCAAAACACAAAAACACAAAAAACCATAACACAGCACCAACCAAAACAACAACAAAAACTCACACCGACCACAAAACACCGTCCCCCCCAACAAAAAGAATTTCATGTGAAGGTTAGACTTCTTAAGAGGCAGTGCAGAAAACTTCAGACCTTCTTCCATTAACTTGTGAGCTGCCTAAAAGTTTACCCTGGTTTTACTAATATTCTTTTATGTCATCAGTACATTTGTTGTATTATATTAAAATAATAAAGTGTACCAACAATTTATTTAACACAGTTAAGCTCGCCAACTGTACATCCTGTTATTACATAGCTGGAAATTTCAATTTTAAAATTCTCATTGATTTTCAGAGACAAAATTTAGAAACATTATTATGGTTAAAAACACAGAATGGAGAATATTGTAAGACTTCAGAAAAGATCAGTTAGCTTTACAGTTGAAGTAAAATGATTCTGACTTTCGGTGGCTTCAACTACGGTATACTCTGCAACCGTAATTTCAAATGAAGTTAGCATTAAATGACCTGGTCCTACCTAAAAATCAACGCCTATATATGCTACTTGAAATAAGTTTGGGGATTTATTCTGATTATTTTTAAGAATATCAGTTTTCTACTCCTATCAACTAACTTGTGATACATATCTTCAAGAACTCCTTCCTGCCATCACACCACATCTTCAGCTTTTTTTCCTTGTATGCATTATAAAATATATTTTAAATTATGTCCAGAAATTATTGTACGAGTTTACCACAACGCAGCATTTATATATATAATGTAAGTAGAGGAAAACTGTATAATCTTATACGGAGTACCATTCACATTCAGTAACAATACCTGGCAGTCACTGTGTTAGCACCAGATGTTGACACTGTAAGCTCATTTTAGCAACAAACACTGGTGCAGCAATACTGCTGCAAAGGAAGCTCGCAGAGCTTGGGTGTACCTTTCTCTTTAGAGAGGAAGAGTGGTTTTATGTCTGAGCTACAGCTAGCATGAACTCATTTCTTTCAGTTCTATAACAAAACTGTCACATTTCAGTGGAACAAACCTCTCCCAATTCACAATGCAGATTTTTTGAGAGAGGAGAAAAATCTAACAGAACCTAACACAAATATTGTTGAATCAAATCCCTACACAATTTTTTCCAGCCCAAAGAGTTCATACATACTACATGAGTAGTTGTTCCCAGCCCATTCTACAGGTGCTCAAATGTTAGCAATTCCAGATGGTCAGAGAATACCAACAAAACCACTTCTAGTTGTTAAAAATAATTCCTTCACCCAACAGATAAAGAACTGGTACAGAATGTCAATCAAAACCACGCTATGTAGAGAAAACACAATGTATTTCTTTAACTACAGCATTGCTGTGTCAACCATATTCCATACATTTCCCCCTTAGCACAGTGCAGAGATGGCAGTTTTTAATCACACTACTTTAATTGCACAAAAAAAGGTAGAGGAATACTGAGAAAATGCTATTAAACCATGTCTTACTCTCCATGTTGTGAAAGATCTGAAAGCAAATAAATTTATGTAGCCTCATTTTTTGGATTCATGGTTCAGAGATTAATGCATTAGTATTACATTTGTGTCAAAGTTAAATTTAAGTCGGTTCTAAACTTTTCAACCACATCTGATATATTCTGCTATTCCACAACACCATACTTCTGTTTTGCAGTACTTTGGTGATGAAATTGTACAGTAGAAGTTTCCCAATCATTGTCAGACTGTTCTTCATGTCTTAAAAATGTAGCTGTTCATTTTTGAATAAGTAATTATACTTGACCTGATCTTTGTCACATTATGCATTCAACCAATGACTCTGAACATCTGGTAGACACTCGTAACACTTCTCAAGGTTCATTATATGCCCATCTAGAGTCAGGTGCCACAAAAGTCTTCTTTTGCTTCATACAGAAGCCATGCAGCTGCTCCTGTAAGACATTTTGATATACCCTTGCAGCTTTAATTCATCCAAATAAACTAGTTTTCATCTCCTGAGACATGGGATGCCAGCTGCCACCACTGTACTGCAATTAGGAATAAGTTACAGTATCTACTCATGCCATGCTTGTAGTGCCTAAACTGGACTCTATTGGTCCCTTCCAACTCAAGATACTCTATGACTGATATCAATATTTCAGGATCTTTTCTGGTGACAACTCTATACAAAGCTGGAAAAAACACCCCAAAACACTTTAAGAGTCAACTAGTAAGATGCTCAGCAAGGATAAAATGGTGAAAGCTGAAAAGATCATCATGAACATCACCTACTCCACTAAAATATTAACATTGCAATTAATCACTGTATTTCAATTACTGTAATTGTCTCTATAGCATAATTAAAAGTACATTTTAAATTCATAATTATAAAAGTGGCAAGTGAACAGCATTAGGTAAGCTTTTAGAAAGATGCTTTAAGCCTTTAAGATGCACATTCGTCCTATCCCATCTCCACAATTTACCTTGGCTGAAAGGCATTTGATACTTATTCTAAAGAGCCCCTATATTTGCTAGAAAATGGAAAGCTGGCATGTCTCCTAAGTGCATAGTAATAACAATGTTTTTTTTTTTTTAATTTACCATTAGAAAGAACATTATCTATAATACTGAATATATATACAAGCTCCATTGTTAATGCAGTCATCCAGAAAAAAATAATGTAATTAATATGAAGACTCTTATCCCGCCTGCATATAAGGCTGACCTCTGTGCAATTTTAAATTTATGACCTTCAATTTGCAAATGAACATTTTCATATCTTCACGAGCACAATTCAATTACAAAGAGAGAGAAACTGTGGCACCTAAAAATCAACAGCCCATTATAGTATCCCATGATGGGTAATTGTAACTGTACTTCTCCTGAAATGTGATACCTACATGCTACAGTATTGCAGGCTCAGAAAATAGAGCAACCCTTTGCTCAATTTCACTGAAGTCAGCAGCATGATCTCATCCACCAGTGCAATCCTACACATCAATAACACATCAAATCTGCAAACCTGAAGAGCTAGGGAATTTTACTCAGAACTATCTCCAGCTTAATCCTGCAAACTGGATGCCCACTAGCATCTGAGGGACACTAGGCATGCTCCTGGACTAACCTTCCCATGTAATTTCATCAGAGAAGTGCAGTTGAAGAACCACAACGCAGTGTGAAGCAAATCAAAGACGACCCAAGACTGGATCTTCACCTGACCAGCACACTGCTGACCCAGACCAAAACGCTGATGATAACCCATGCTAACAAGGCCTCAGAAAAATAACAGTTGCATGTTGTTTCCCAAGTATTGGAAAAAAAATTGCTCTCTTCACAGGTGATAAGAGATCTTTATCTCAAAAATTGTAAGCTTACATGACAGACTTCTTGAGAGACCCACCTACAAAAGACAACTTCAAGATGTGTGGGGCAGGCAGTTAATTTTTTTTTTTTTCTTAATCATTATTCAGCCAATGCCTTCAAGAACATTTCTTAGTCTTAAAATGAAAGCAGCTCTGGTCACTGACACATTGCATTTTTTAACTCAGCTATTGCACTAAATACCCATGGAGATGACATTTAACCATCAGCTAGTTTTAATGATGGCTGGTACTACTACAGTAAAAATCAGCAGCATCTCCTCTGCTACTAACATTTTAATAAACATTAGGCAGGTTCATACTTACCATTTAAGAGCACTGTAAATAATTTTCCCTAACAGAAATCATACTTGTTAAAACACAAACCAAAACACAAACCAAAACACAAACAGAAAAAACTGCACTTAGCTTTATTAACAAAACTGAATGAAAAGGTTGCTATAATGTTTAGAACATAGAGAGAATTATTAAACAGCAATGAATCCTAAACAAGGAATTTAAAATAATATATACTAAGAACAGTCCCTGTCCCTGGGAGCTAGTTGTGCATAGTGTTCTTCCTGCAAGTAGCCCATCATCTCTCCAGGAGAAAACAAAACATTAAAGGCATCAGTAAACAAAGCTGCCATTAAAAACATTTCCAACTTAC
Source organism: Chloroceryle aenea (assembly GCA_013399075.1). Classification (NCBI taxonomy): domain Eukaryota; kingdom Metazoa; phylum Chordata; class Aves; order Coraciiformes; family Cerylidae; genus Chloroceryle; species Chloroceryle aenea. Next base: position 127,309 of record VWZY01000189.1, read on the forward strand.
CGGGAAGAAACTAACTGAAAAGTATAGAGAGGAAAACTCAGTGCTGTTATTTTTTTCTGCAATCATGCAATCAGAACAAATGGGGGAAAAAAGCATTTGTATTTACAATTACTCAGTTTCTAGAACCATGTGTACATTGTGATGGTTTAAAATGCAAGCTACATGTCTGCTGAATTAACTGAAGGCATAACAGGTGAGATGCAAGTTAAAATACTGCCACCAGCAGTTATACAACTAACCACAGATGCCAGTAGCATTTTTCAAACCCTGACCAACTTGGAATGTTAATTCCTCTTGTACACTACCAGCCAAACACATAGTCCATTGCTTTAGACACAATACTTTCATCTTTCCTAGGAGTTTGTCTGTCAGAAACCACCTAGAAGGCAGAGACAAAGAGGGAGAGAGAAAAACAGAATCGGTCAATATATGGTAAATTTTTTAAACTAACCAGGTATTCTTTATTTTCATGTTACTATATTTTGACAAAATAATTTCAAAATGTTTTCCAAAACAAGCGCTTAACCTGTAGAAAAATTACAAGTTATTAATTGATTTTTTTTATCATTATTTTAGATCCTGGACAGAGTTGGTACTTGAAGCACATCTTAATAACAAGGTAAGATAAAAGCTACAGTCACGTTGAAGTTGTGTGTACAGTCTCATACGACTGAAGTGCGATAGCAAAAAAACAAAAGCTTCTGTTCCCCTTAATATACCTGATAGTCACTAGAGGAAGCTTTATATGCTGTTGCAAGAGGTCTCATTGTAGAAATTCTTGTAGTATTATTCGCAGGTTTTACTGGTGTGCCTGCAGCTTTTGTAGGTGGAGTGAAAACTGAAGATGTTGAGGATGTAGAGGTCCTTTCAAAGTTTTCCATCACACTCTAAAAAAAGAGGGTTAACAGAATGTAAACAAATATTAAAAAGTAGTATCTCAACCTTTATTATTTTCAATTACCTACCCATTATCTAGAATCTTTTGATAAAGTATGTTCCCATCTCAAAGCAAGCAAAGACCCTAGGTAAACTGCCTGTGAGTAGAGAGCGCACAAGTACACACCACCATCAAGCATTTTCCTGCAATCATTTATAGGCTGGATTGTGCCATACATAGTAGCAGAAGCCTGTAATCTTTCACTGTAGGCATTAAATGTCAGCTGAGTTTGAAACAGTATAGAGAAAAAATTTAAGACTTGCAACAAACTTCCAAGCAGTAACTTTTTTCAGGCACACCTGAACTAAGTAGCATAACATTCTCATTCTAAAGACTACTAAAATATTCTACCATATCTATACAGGACAGTCTCCAAGCCTTTACCAACTTAGAGCTTTTTGCTCAGATTCAACTTGACAAGAGTTTCACCCAGTCCCCTAAGGTAATGCTCGAAGAGGAGCCTCAGGTTCCATTGTGTAAGCTTCTGTTTAGAAAGCAGTGCACGTAGAGTGGAAGAGGCAGCAAGTGACTTCATTGAAATCACAAGTTCCACAAAAGCCCAGAGAAAGTAAGGTGAGAAAATGACAAACAGCATGGGGAGACCCTGTTTGCTACAGCATTTAACCAGCCTCAAGACAGAAGACATCACAGCATTTAACCAGCCTCAAGACAGCAGACATTCAGAAGTACATTCATCAAGAGACAAGATATCCAAAATACAGGATAGGACTAACTACATTTATACCACTGCCCAGTGTGGGTGGCAGCTGGCTCTGTGAAACACAAGGGGAATCCCTGGAACTAATTGCTACTTTAAATCAGAAGCATGAGTACTAATGTCAAATCCATCATATCTACTTCTCAATTGCAAGGAAGAGATTTTTCAGGCTAATGCCAAACCCTCACTGGATTAGTCTCCAGAAATCTCTCTTCTCCAAAAATACAGTTTAATGACTATGGGTTTATTTATAATTTAAAGTGGACACTATCCACAAAAGACATAATGAGGATTCAAAAGCAGTAAAATTCAGATGCCTGACAATAAAATGCCTTCAACCATTACTTCTAGAGTTTCAGTTTACTGGCAATTTAGTCATTGACACAAACTGAACACCAAAATAATAAATAAGACAAGAAGAGACTGAAAGCCCTACCACCAGAAGCCTGCAGAGGAAAGGGCACTGAAGTACAATCGTTTCTGGATTTTAGTCAGTACAAGAAATGTCTTGAACTGACAAAAACTGAATTTAAGCTTAAATTCTAGGGCTGGCTTCTCAGAATGGTTTACCTCTGAAAGCTAACATTACTCTATAACATCTTACCCTTAGAGCAGACAAAAAACTCACAGAAGATCTAATAAACTCTGAATTATAAAAGAATGACTGTCATTTGCCTAAGTTAACCTACAGTGCCCAGTGCAAAGTACTTCAAGAATTAATGGTCAGGGCATTGTCAACGCCTAGGAGCTAATAGCTCATGTTAAAGTTAGACTGGAACAGAGCCATGCCTACATCCAGTCACTGCTTACAGGAAAGGGACATTTTTTGGAGGGCCAGGTGGGAGAACAGAATCAGGACTGTCTTGCTACCGAATTTTCAGTCTGAGGTACTAAAATAAGCTGAAAAGACAGAATTGGATAAATAGTGACATTACAAAAAAAAGAGAGAGGGATCGTTGGATCATTAGGAGCAATAATAATCTTACTGTGACTTCACACATCTATTGCAGGCCCTACATGCCACAGATTCCAGTGGGGGAAACTCTTAATTCCATTGTCTCCTGGATTACAGTCTCACTTCATATCTTGTACAGCAACACAATTCTGCACATTGTAATTTCGAAAGATCAAGAGATTTCCATAATGATCCTTCTCAGCAGGAAATTGTCAAATACTTAAGAAAAACTCCTATAAGGTATAATACACTATACCTGCATAATTGAACTACTTATGCTTTTCAATTAAAGAAGAAAAAAATTAAGGCATCTGGTAAAATAAAGAGGAAACGCAAAAGCAGAGTACTTTAAATAAAAGCAGCTGTTAACTTACTTTTTCTATACATGGCTTGACACCAACCATGATAGAGTCACCAAATATTCTTCCATCTTTGCTTAAGGCTTTCCGGGCTTGAAGCTTAGACTGGTATCGAATATGCATCCAGTTTCCTGTGCTGGCCATCTGTATGAGGTGAAGTGAAAACTGTGAAACTTAACTTTTTAAAGAATGAACCAGAATGTTTTCAGAAATAGTCTCAAACTAAGCCATACCACATGCTTTAGTATGTTTCCATACTGAGCAAATTGTAGAAGAATATATGAAGCTGATGCTTGAGGAAATCTGAAAGAGAAAAAAAATATTAAAAAAGTTATAATGGGCAATTTAGGAATTCTGGTGCTAAAATACAATGTCCCCAAAGGGTTTTCTAGAAATCCAAAAGAGGCTACTATTAATGTCATGTCAGAAGCAGTGACTTCAGGAATATTTTTCTTTCAGGCATTTTTACTTCGCCACACTCAGTGGTAGAATACAGACTTCACCTGTGGCTTTCCTAATACTTTAGAAATCAGCTTACCCAAATACAGTTACCCATGTGTCATCAAGCTGATCTTCTGAAGTCAGGGAATCACCCTGAGTAAAAAAAGGATCTAGCTGAGCCGGAGACAGAGGAATCTTCCTAGGCTGCCCAATACTTCCAGGACTGAATATACCTGGAGCTGTTAAATTGAAACAGCATCAAATTGCTTTGGCAAGATAGATAAGCTTAAGAGCCTATAGTAAAAGAACACATTCATTATCAAGCATTTCACTTGCATGTCAACGACTTTGATAGAGATTTGTTTGCAGACACAGGCAAACATTACGTCAATCCAAATTTCACATCTGCAAGCATGCCAGTAAGTTTTATGACTAGCAACTTAGCTTTCACCTTGACCTCTAAACACGAGCAGCTGAATACAGAAGCCAAATAAGAATGAGAGCAGATTTAAGCTTAGCAAAAAGCTATGTTTGTACACAAGATAAAAAAAACTTAGGATATAGAAGGTGACTGACTGAATCTCAGCTGCTTCACTCATGTACAAGCACCTCTGTGCATAGTTCCAAGTTTGAACAAGGATAATTAAGTTGAAATTGTCAGCAAATATTTCCTATTGATATACACATCACTTTTGAAGAGCTAGTAAATAAAGACGTAAACCCTTTGCAAATCAGCAAGGAGTTGATGTAGCTTGAACTGTGACAACTTTTGTGTATAAAGGACAGCAGTAAGAAAATAGATTATATATTTTGACAGGAATCTACCTGTTCCAGGAGTTGATGGCATAGTTCCAATCAATGGGCTCTGTGTCAGAGAAAAGCTGGCCTGTATTAAAAACAGAAAGTATGAAACCATTCTTGCAGGTGTGTTTCTCAAATCAAAATATATTATTTTCAGGTAACAAACATCAAGCAATAATATAAACTGTCTGCCTTAAGTTACTGATAAATTTAGGAGTAAGAACAGACATTTACATGTATATTTAATACAAGACTATTCAAAGTTATCAACAAAAACTTATTTGATGATGTTTTTACTTTCTAGCACACAGCTTAGCAGATAAGCTAAACATGCAGTAGGCCTCAACTACTACATTCTGTAACTTCCAGATGATTACTAAGCATCAGAAGAGAATTACATTAACTTTCCTAACCGGAGGCTTAAATGGAAGCATCAGAGATAGTATGGGAGTGCAGAGCTAACTACAGAAGGGAAGCACCACAAGCGACAGAATTCAGAGTCTGTCTACAATCTTTTATCATCTAACCAAAAGCTACTGGTACACCAGCTTATTTAGCCTTAGGGCGAAGTTTAGGCAATAGGAAGTGAAAAGTCCATTAGCTAACACCAACCACATGCTTTGTGAAACCAAATAGCTTTAAATATCAATACTCAGAAGCCTTTCAGTTTACTTTTTTTCAAAGCAGGCATCTCACTACTTCTATTGTATTGCAAGTCACACATTTGTGTGTATCCTGATAAAAAGTTTGATAGTATCACATTAACCAGCATCTTATTTTCACTAGCTAAAGGGCTTAGAAGTCAAGTATAACACCTATTTGTACCCCCCATCATTAGACTTACTTTCCATCTCAACTTAGTGCAACTGCACAGAAGTAAAGTATACTTCAGTTTAGCTGCTAGTACTTATTTTCTTTTTAACACAGGATTTAAATATCCAAAACAGTTTTAGTGTAACTTTACCTGAATCATGTCATTTCTTAGTCACAAGATCAAGCAAACTGGATCACCTGTAGACCCAGCAACATGCATTTTGATAGCTGCTTTTTTTTTTTTT
>VWZY01000189.1:143746-157073 GCA_013399075.1 Chloroceryle aenea
GGTGCCTCAGCGCGCAGACGTGGCGCGGGCTATAAAAGCTTCGGATGGGGCGGGGAGGGAGGTTAGTGTGGAGCGCGTTTGCTGTGTGGTTGGGTGCGCGGAGTGGCGTGGGTGCCGTGGTCTCTCTGTACCGAATTTTTGGAGCGATATGCGTGAGTAACAGCTCCCTGTGAGGCGTTCAGGTGGCCCTAGAGAGCTGAGAGTGCTCTGGTTGTTGGTGGCGTAAGTCACAGACGTGCTAACTCTTTTCCTGTAGTGCTGGCAAGCCTTGCAGCAAGTTTTGGGTTCATTTAGGCTTTTGGGGGGGGTCCTTAATTTTTTGGTCACATTATTAGTGTGGTTTTGGTCTGCCAGTGTGATTAAGGCAGCCTTCAAAGCTGTTTTTTAATTAGTGCTGCTGTTCTGAAGAACAACTCATGCAGCAATGTCTATCTGATTATATTTGCCTCATGGGGGTGAGGGAAAGCATTGTAAGCAGTGAAATAGAAACATATTAGAATTAAATATTTTTTCTTCTCTTCAGAGTCATTGAGCTGCTCAACAAAGGCTATGTATAGCTAGCATCCTATGTTTACCACAGGCAGAAGAGGAAGAAAAGGGAGGCAAGGTGAGGCTGCTTTTCCCCCTATTCTCAAGTTGCTCAATATTCATGTTCTCAGGTATTCTCTATACAGTAGGATTTGTAGTGCTGTGCAGCTAGTATGTAAGTAGGTGAAACTTTTGTTTATGAAGTAAAGTGATAATACTGTTAAATTGTGCCAAAAATACTTTTCAAGTTTTCAAACAATCTTCAGTAATGGTTTATAGAATAAAGATTTATTACTACAGCACTTTTCCTTTGGTGTTACAATATGCCTTGAATCTGCTGGCAGGATATGATGACTCTAAAAGATCCCTCTGATAGTTCCCTCGAATTCAGTTCAGAACAAATACCATGTGAAGAGACCCACAAATGTCAATTGAAAAAGCAACAAGAACAGTGTTAGGAATTGCAGGAGCATTAAGTTATTTCTAGGAGTGCCAGAGGCAACCTTCTGAGATAAGTTAGATGTAAAATCAAGTTCTTCTGAAAAAAAAAGCTTTATAAAATTAAAGAATTAACCAGAAGAAAGCGAGGGAGAGCTTTAGGCCCATGGGTTAACCCAAGAATTGCATGGTATCTAATGGCTGGTTTTCAAACTCTTTTAGCTTGCTACAGCCCCTGCATAGAGCAAGAACATTAGAGTATTCTGCAAGAATGTGCAGAACCTCATGTGTCTGGAATTTGGCAAGGCCTGAGCAAAATTTGTTTGCATTTCAGATGCAGTAGCCTGCCATTTAGAATAGCAAGGCTGTGGGATGTGCTTTGTAACCAACATCTATCTACCTTGCACAAGTACAGGACAGGCTGTGTTAAGTGTTTGCAAAGCTAAGCTGTGATAGATCTGTGAGGTGGTAGCAGTTTAAGTTAATACAACTATATGCTGTTCCTTAATCTTTGAGGAAGAGCCTGTAAGAAGTGTTGACAGAGAAAGGCAGCTGTTTGCAAACCAGTTGATCATTTTCTGCTAGGAATGTTATTGTTACAACTACCTTAAACCCCAGGGGTCTCTACTGCACAAACAATCTGTACTATTATTACTCTGAAATCCAAATATTCTGCAGATATTTATATGCAGAATTAGTATAATTATGCCTATACCATAAGCATTAGTTCTAGCATAAATATTCAGACACTCATTTTTGTGATGCAGGCGTTTACATGCTGTGTTCAAGTTGTTCATAATTTCCATTACAAGATAAAGTGAATAATCAATCTCTTAATTAGTACACTAATTACATAATGTTTCAAACTGAAATGACCAGATGATTTTGAGGTATGACAGAAAAAGTGTAAAACTGAAAATCAGCTATTAGATCTAACTAACAATAGAAGCCCCTGCTGCAGACTGTATGTTTGTTAGTTGAAAGTTACCTAGAAGTTGGATATAACTGTGTGCATCAGTTGGTCACAGGATGACTGTGAATCATGAATGTAGCGTGGTGATGAGAAAGGCAAGTATGACTAGAATGCATCAGGAGGTGTTCAAAATAGGGAGAAAGAAATAATAATGCTGTTGTATAAAGCTCAAATAAGCCTTTTCCAAAGCACATGGTGCTATTTGAGGATTACCCTATTGAAGAAAGATGATCTCGCACATGAAATAAGTGCCAAGAGTAGCTTGAAGCTTAAACTGCACTATACAAGTCTCTCTCATCAAAGTGCTCCGTGGTACTTGGACCCCTTGGGACAGGCATCTCCTCTTCATACTGACTGGAGTGGGGGTAGCCCCCTGGCTCAGTAACTATTTCACCAATACGCTTATAATTGCTTCTGGCAGTCACTCGTCTGCCTCTACACGCCACATAAACACACATGGTGTGCCCCACGCAGTGTGGAGGCCCTTACCTGATCTAGAGTCTCAGCTTCATCTCTGACAAGTTGTCAAGATCTGATGTCTGCTTGGGCTCCTATTTCTGAAGAAGTAAGAGGTTTGGAGGCAAAAGCTCAGAATCATTCATGTCCTGTGTGATATGGGAAGATGGATGGAGCAGGTTGTGCTGGGGGGGAATCATCTTTCCCTTCAGAGGTATGTTTTTTCATGTGTGTCTGTGCTCCATGCCATTTCCCTCAGGTAGAGTATCCTCTTCTGCAGCTTGGTTGTGTACCTTTGTCCTATATCCTGAATGAGGATGCAGATACTGACCTCTGTTGGCCTATCTGCTAACATGCCTAGAATATCTGTCTTAAGTGGGATCCTGACTGGGAAGTGAAACGCACAACCTTGAAAAACTGCTGTAGACAAAATCCTGAAATGTCATTTTATGGGGAATCATGAATATGTAGCAAGGCCTCTTCTGGAACTGAAGAGAGTGAAGAGTGACAAGTCCTCAAGGGTTCACAGTTTTGCGTACTGAGATCACTACATTGCTGAGGTGAGACACATAGGCCTAAAACGGTAAACTTGCCAATTACTGTAGGTTTTTTTCCTTCTAGGATGGATGTCAGGAAAAAGTGATAGCAGGGGCAGATTAAGTACGTGGCATTTTAAGTGTTGCTGTAGTAGTTGTCCCAACCAAATGGGGAATGTTATGGGAAGCAGGACCATTCCAGAAGCTGCATAAAATTATCAAAACAACAAGTTGATGGGGCATTCCTGCACATATTGCTGCAGTTACATGTACAGTGACTGACTTGTTAGTGAGCCAAGCTCCAGTGTATGGTGTTGGTTTGTTTCTGGATTTCTGGCTCTGACAGGTTGTAATACATTAGAAACCCTAAGCCCAATTGGCTAAACAATGTGGAGTTATCTGTGAGTGGGATTGGGGTAAGGACAGGGGTAATGGGAGTAATCTTGTAATTTTTTTGTGTGCTTTGGTTCTAGCTAACTGTGGTGGTCACCCATTGTAAGGAGCATTATATACCCAAAGCACACACGTCCCCTCTTCCTATACCCCTTTACCACACAAATCAAAACATCCATTAAAGCAATCCTAATGTATGTAACATCATTCTTGGCCAGCTTTACCAATGTAGTGGTTTTTTTTAGGTGGAAGCACGGGATGCACCTTGGTTAAGCCTGGAAATAGAGCCAGTTCCTAAAGTCTTTGAGTCTGTAGCCTGGGAGATCAGTTTGGTGATCTGACACTGACAACATGTGTATGAAAGCACAGTTCACACTGCAAAAGACTCTGAACAATCAGAGGTCCTGTGGTTGCTCCTAATAACATGGGTAAGTCTGTAGATCGCCTCCAGATGCTACCTTCTGGCCCTGGCCTGAAGGGTAGGCAGATTCTCTCTATTGATTTCAAGCAGCATTGTTTGCTGGTTCTCACCTGAAGCAGTGGTGTTTCCACTGGCATATCTCCTGACATTGTGGAAGGGAAATTTCTTCAGAAGCAAAGCCAAGCTCATAACCAAAGGCAGCGCTGTACAAGCTCTAGGGCATTCCTCTCTGCTCTCACCATGTTTTGTTGGCAATCCACGCAAATGAGCAGACTCTCACTGATCTAAAGATGTATCTTTTAATAGTGTCATGGATTATGCTGAGAACTGAGGAACAGCTGATATGTTTAATAGATGAAGGGAGCATCCCTGGAGATCTGTTGGTGTGAGGAAGAACTAGGCACAGCTAATGTCTGTTATATAAGTAGGATCTGATTCCACACCAATTTGCCCTCAAATTTCTCTTCTCCAGGAGCACTTGGACTTGCTTCAGTTCAGTCCTGTGTGAACACATGTTCATGAGCCTTGGTGTAAAACTCAGTGTGTCAGCTCAGAAGTAGAGACAGGGGCTAAGTTAATCAGGGAAATGAGCTGTCTGTTAAGAGACTACAAAAGCATAACCCTTTCTAACAAAAGTGTACACATGTAAACCACCTGCCATCCAGGCTAGCTGCTCGGCAAGAGTGATGGCTAACTCTCCAGTTAGCACCATCAGTCAGTTCTCAGTAGTACCAAGGCAGTTGTTTTCCACCATTTGTGTGCTGTTTCATGTTGAGAATACCTTAACTTCAGTCAGTTTTTCTGAGGTGAACTTTGCATTAAGGCATGAAAAGAACCTGCAAGGTCAGGACATTCAAAAAAGAGAAGAGAATCTGAGCTTTACCAGAGACATGGTGTTAGCATAGATGAGCTTCTATAAAGTTTTCAAGTCCTTTGAAACCTGAAGCATGTTTTTTTTCTCCCATTTTATGGGGTGGGGGTGAAATAAAAGGTAAATCTATTACTTTTTTTACTAATGCTGGACCATTATGATGACTCCTGATTTGCTTTTTAGCAGGACAGTCAAAAGAGCAATTTCTATTCTGTACTTGAGCTTCTATCAGTCTACTTCTGCATAAATGTAATGAATTTGTCTCCAAACCTTCCTGTTTCTCTAAAGGTTTATTTCACTGGTCATTCAAATATGAGAGAGCTACTTCAGAGCAAAAGTCCCTGAAAGTTTCTCTTGGAGCAAACACAAAGCCTGGAAAGTTACAACTAAAGAAGGTAAAGTTTATTTCAGAGTTCTTGTAGCATCTTATATGTAGCTTTTGCTTACACATAACTTCCTCAGGCTTAATAAAATATTAACATTACAATTTGTATCGGGATGCATAGCAAGTGTTTCTACCTTCAAAGAGTTCAAGAATGAAACCATTACAGCTTCCAGTCAGAATCATAAACCTGAATGCATTCAGAGAATTATTTTGTAAATCAGTTTAAGACACGGAAGTAGGACCTATTCTTACTGTTTACCCTAAAGAGATGCCTTCTGTAAGTAGGGGCTAAGATGAAGTGAAACATGCATAAGCCTAGCATCTCACTTATTTTGGTCTGACCAAGTTTTTATGCTGTTATTTTCTTTCTGGTCAAGTAAGCTTAGCATTATAAAGTTTTAAAATTCCATAAAATCACTTCATATTTTAATTATCTAAAATACTTCACCCCAGAGTCTATATTTGTGAACTCTAAGACAATACAAATTCCAGGTGACAGAGCAAAGCCTTACTAGTCAGTAGTGTTGGTGAGATAAAAACTGTCATCATAATTAAATTTCTAATGCGCTATTGGGTGTGTCAGCAAAGAAAGCAATACTATTAAGTTTTGCTCTGAGGAGTGAGATAAATGCATCTGTCAATATTTGGGAGATCGGTAAAAGCATTTGACAACCAGGGCTTCAAAAGTAGTAGAAAGCTGATAAATTAAAGACATTTCTAGAAAAAGAGGTGACATCCTGGAATGTATGCATATACACACACAAAATCAGGAAAAAAAAATAATTTGAGGTGTACTTCAGAGTCAAAAAATGACCCAGATTGACCTAAACTGTCGCTCAGTGTTTGATGTTATTCTTTGATTCTTCAAGAAGCAGACATACTGAAAGGTCAGTGGTTTTTAACTGTCTTCTCTCTATTTCAGTTAATGTACAGAATCATTTTGCTTCAAGTCAAAAGTTAGTCCTAATTTTATCTTAATCATTACTTTTAAAGTAGTCAGAAGCTTTCATTTTTTGCTTATAAAAAAGGCATTTAATATAAAATAAAATCATTATTTTAATATGTAATACATGGATAATAAATGAAACTGAAGACCAGATAGCAATGTTTTCTGATTTACTTTAGGAAAAACATGTGATTCATTTAGACTTAAGTGTAGAAAATTACAAATTTGGATGTCAATATAAATACAGTTGATGTAATTAGTTACTATTTGATAACATCTTAATTAGGAAGACTTCTTACCTTTGTGTCTATCTTGTCATAACCAGCATTCCCTTTTCTTCCTTTTCTCCTGGCATGTTTTAACCACCAACAACCTTCAACAGTGAGCTTCATTAATTCTGATGCTGCTTTGCTAATGGTGTCCCTTGTTACTGGAACATAATTCAACAAGTTGAACTTGAGACTCTTTCTGACATGAACACTCATTTTCCTGAATTTGAGATTATTGGTTTTTTGTAAGTAGCACATGTGAGTTCATTAAGTTTCATTATCAACATCACAAAAACCAACATCCTTAAAATTGTGTTTGCATTATTTTCCATATTGCTTTATAACTCATAAAAGCATGATTCAATTTTAAAAAGTATTTAAGAATACACAAAACATTTGTTCAATTAATCTATACAAGCAAATTCTTTATCTAGTCCCCTATTTCAGCGAAGGCAATCATGCAGTGAAGCTTCAGAGAAAAAATCAGTAGGAAATAAGTATTTTTTTAAGCTCTTAATGTTCCTTGTACTAAAATTACAGTACCTGGTTTCCCCATAAACAAAATTTCCTACATTTTATTTCAGAGAAGAGCTCAACAAACTAGGGTGCTTGAATGGTCAATGTTAGCATGCAGAGTCATGCTGTAAATTTTATCAAGTGATATAAATTTGAAATGGTGGCCATGTATAATTTTTATTGTAGCAATCTTATTAACAACTGAACTTTAGTTCTGAGCTAGAATTGCTTAAAATATGAGCACTCCTCAGTGTCCCTGGCCTTATCCTGTTCTTCCCTTCTCCACATGGGCATTCATTCACACTGCATACCAGAGTTAGACTTTTGTCATATCTATCACAATACTGCATTCATTTCTGGTTGAAGTCCTGTATTTCTGTGCTGTGTGAAACAAGTGTTATGGGTTTTTATACTCTCAAATGATTCATACTTGTTTGTCAAAGGGAGAAAACATTGCAGATGGAAACGTGGAAGATAACTAGTAGTTTTTTCAATTTTTTCCCCCCATTGACCATAGCTCATAAGTGTGACAGTCTGGGTGACAATTATCATTTTTCTCCACTAGCTTATTTTTCTCCACATGTATTTTATCTAAAAAAAAAATCTACAGTTGGACTGTTCTGTCATGTTTAAACCTCAAACTTTTAAAGAATCAGGGAACATTTTAGTTTGATTTTTACTATAATCTGTATTCAAGATCCTCACTGACTGGCAAATGTCATTCCTAGAAACAGTGGGGGGGAAACCCCTTCATTCTTTAGGTATTCCTTGGCTAAAATTTCCCTCCACTAAATGTAGGGTAAGTTGAAGGCAGGGAGGTTCTTTCTTACTCTTTGCTGGCTGGACCATAGAGACTATTGTATTTAAAGAGATCTGCTATTTCCCTTGATTCTCATGAGAAAGGGAGACAAAGAAACTTCTCAGAGGTTATTTTTGTACAATTATAACTGTAGCCACATATTTGTCCCTGGTGCTACCCCATTTATCTAGGACAGGAGGAGTGTAACAGAGGCTAAAGAAAGTAGGTCAGAACACATGAGCTTCTATGTGTCTGACAAAGAAGGCTCTGTAGGTAAAGATGTTGAAAGTGGGGCCAACAGAAGCCCCACAATTTTTTTTGTGTATGGGACCATCTTGATGGGTCCTGTTTGACAAGCTGGAATCTGTAGTCCACCATCAATGCACAACTTTCTGACCACATCCGAGTTTCAAAGAGGATAGACATCTTTATTTACAAACTGATTGCTCATGATTTATTCTGGTTAGTGAGCTGCTAGCATAGGCTAACTCATCTTTATGACAAAGCTGTGCAAGCCTGTTAGGCATTCTGCCTCTAGTGGCCTCACAGACATCTGAGATCACTGTTGGTTCTTCTTGACTCTTCAACCTGTAAGAAAACTGCAGATAAAATGGCTTTTCTAATCTAGATGGACTCCTAATCCAGTGACCTTTCTGAGTTCAGTGTTTACTGGGATGTTTTTAAAACTGATGTAACCCCTGTCTAGAAACCTATCTTAAGGTCTATATGCATATCAGTTCCAGATATGCATAGACCTTAATTTAGTTGCATGACTCATTCTGACAGCCCTCATAAGCTTTATTTTGTATCCAGTGAGAAAACTCTTTAATCCATTTGCTCAGTGGTTTCTTCAAGAGTTAACTCTAATCCTAACTCTGAAACTATAGAATTGGATCTAACCTACCATCCTGATTGCACCTCTGCTCAAAAAGTAGTCAGTGCGTCAGGCTGAAACAAGACAAATCTTAGCCCACCAATACTTCCTAAATTCATCCTGTTCAGTCACACTGACAGTTCTCATGTAGCCTGTTTTCTCCCTGCTGTCCCAACCTGAAATTTACTGATTAGTCACAGACCTGGAACACATAGAGAAAGCTAGCTTTCATGTGTTGATAACCTGCTTCTCTGCTGATTAAAGCTCATTTGCATAGTGTCAGACTAGAAGTTCTCAGGCAATCTCATCATACTTGGCTCTCTGGTATGAGCAGAAGTGCTTGTGTATGCTCAAACTGTCAGGTTTCTGCAGTGTATAAGAGAAGAGCTGCTATAGGATTCATTGTCTCTTTTAAACTGGTTTTACATACCTCTTATGTGCTCCCTGTCCAATGTTTGTGTTCCTTTAAGTTCAGAGGCCTAATATGTCTGAGCAACTGCTGTATGTCAGATACAGCCTCAGCAAGAAGGATTTAGATACATGCACAAGATAGATCTGACACATGTATGAGCTTGCATGTTAGTGAGAGAACAGATTAAAACAATGCCCAAATACCTTTAAAGAGGGGCGAAGAAAGAGAACAGGGGAAATGGCAGACATGTTGGCTTCACGACAGATTAAATAATGAAAAAGGTTTGGATTCATCAAGAAAATGATAGATTAAAATTCATCTGTCATCTTGGTTTAGTGAGGATGGCAGGTCTTTTGAACTCACTGCTCCTTTAGGTAAGTTTAAAAGTCTGTCCAATAAAGGCAACATGTGTTTATTCAATGCTCTTTATTATTTTTATAGATGATCTAAACAATAGTATAGCATTTGTATGGTGAAGTTTTAAGCTTGTGTGCCTTTAAGTGCAAGTTTAACAATGCAATTAATATGTATTATTAAATAAGTATTATGTCATGACCCAAATAATTAGCATTATTGACCAAAACCAAAATCTGGTCTTTCCAAATAACACTTTGTCTTACTGTTTTAAATTGTTTCTACCTGAAGAGGAAAAATTGAACAAAATGAGTCCGTAAAAATTTCTTCTTGGCTTTTGTTAGCCAGATAGGCAGAAACCATGCAGTGGGTCATGCTAGATTGCTCATGGAGAGTGCAGCTCCTGCTGGCTGCTGTTTCACTGCAACTCCTGCTCAGGGTACTTTGAATAGTCCCCAGGTGAGGAGGAGTTAAACCAAAGGAAAAAAAAAAAATCTAGAACGGAAAGGAAATACTTGTATTTCTGTAGAAGTATTTATATATAAATATATTAGAAGCCTAGCAAAGACTTAAAAGGCAATGCAACCTGCTCTGCAGCAGTAAATTGTCCATTACATGTTTTAAAGTAGCAATTCTGGAGAAGTGTATGTACCATTCACATGTTTCATTGAACACCAGGTGGAGCTGATATATATGGAGCTACTTGGTGATTATTCTTCTGAAGCTTCTTAAACTACATTTTCATTACTGTCTGGAAGCCCCACAGTCAATAGCATGATTAAGCTCTGAATTTAGCAGAAAGTTGTCTTTAAAAGGGCCAGAGCTGATTTCAAGCCAAATCTAAAGTGCTGTTTGAAACTTGTGCTCAAGTTGTACTTTTGGAGTAAATATCGAAAGCTGTTTAAATGTGTTTGGAAAAGAATTGTTAGCCTTATTCTTCCCTTCACTTAGTTTTGCCACACCTCTGAGAGTTATGCTGCTACTGCCAAAGCTTGTATTTCCACTTGTTACACTTGCTGCTAGACTGGTGAAGCCAGGTTGTACAATGCAGAATTTTTTTAATGTAATATGCAATAAATCTTCCTGCTGAAAATCTATACACATTCCTGCAATTTCCATCTAAAATTGCAACAGATAGTATGACAACATGCTCCAATTAAAGGTAATGACAAACCTGTTGATGGCTGAAGTACATGCATTTATATTAACCAAGTTTGATCTCGGTGACAGCTGCTTTCTGCTACTGTGATTTCTCTGTTCATATAGAGCAAAAGTTTCCACGGTTTTTTTAATGTGATTTTTATGAAACAACTTTTTGGCTATACCCTATCTTCCCTAGATGTGCACATTACCTCCTAATGAGCAGTACATGTTTAAAAGCAAGAGGAAAAAACGTCTGCTTTCTAGTTCCAAACTTGACACCAGTCCTGACACTCGGTTAGCAAGATGCTTCCAGTTACTTGATCGGTGGCATTTTGCATCTGTGTGGGCAGTAGCATCTTCTGTTATGGAGTTTTGAATGTGCCTTTCATGTCTTTCTCTGAGTTGAGGCACAGTGCACCTCCTTTTCCTCACTGGGTCTTGCCACCTCACTGATACTTTGCCTGAACTCCCCTCATTTTGCAGAGGGTGGTAAGGGACACCGTGTAGTTGAAAACATCTTTTCTACATTGTCAGGCTCTGCTTAAAGAGGAATTTATTTTCTTTGTAATATATCTGCTTACAGGGTAGAAGAATATTGTTAAGAGTCTGTGAGTAACTACGTTCAAGTGGTAATTCAGTAAAAATTCCTTGTATCAAATTCTTGATTACTGATACCCATCCTTTCCTCTTTCTGATAACAAGTTTTCAAGAAATGCAGCTAACTCAGCATCATTTACATTGAAAAGAATTATAATAACCAGAGGAGCTCCTTATAATAGGATCTGATAAACAACCTCACAAGTAGCGTGGGAGTTTAAAACCAGGATGCTCTGCCATTACTAGCAGGGAGAGAGTAATTTTTCCTTTCCATGTCTTAACCTGGTATCTGTGCAGTGTGGAGAGTGACTGTGATTGCCTTAGTGAAAACTATGTTAGCAGTTACAGAGAGCTTGAAAGTTCTCTGGCAAGCTCTGTAAGCACAAATTCTATCAAAACCAAGTGATGTTGACTCTATTGTAATCCAGGTTTTTGCTACTAATTCCAGAGGAAGAAAGATTGGGGTATTAGGTTATAGATGATTCAATACGATGCACAAAACCTCTCGAAGATCTGTGTCAATGTTGGTATCATTCCACTTGCTTGGCTGTATATAAATTACAAATTCTGTGCTTGTTAATGTTAGAAACTTCCAGAAGACTGAATATGGCTGCAAAATAATTGAATATGGAATTAAAAAGTCTGTTGTTTTACCTGTAGGTGAGACACAAAAAATTGCTCTCAGCGACCATATTTGTTGTTTTGTAGTGCAGCTACACAGGAAAGATCTTTATTGCAACTAGAAACATTATATATGATATTCAAAAATACAGAAGGAAGATGCTTTGTTTAAATATTACTATAGATTTTATTGAAATACTTTGAAATTGCATAGTATTTTGTTTTATTAATTTAAATACCTATTTGAATGGTTCTGATGTGTCTTCCATAAACTCCAGTAGTGAAAGGTCAGGTTTAGCCTATCTGATCATTACAATATCGTTGCGAGGTATTCCCCACTCTTGGACACAACACTGAGGCAGAACATCATCTGATAAAGGCCAAAGTATGAATCAATAGCAGACTTAAGATTGGAACTCTAAGTTCTTGCATCCTGCTTTCATTCTGAATCATAAATTATCTTGTAATTGCTACAGTGAAGAAGGTCAGTAACAATTTAATTACACTTGGGATTTTCACATTCATTTCTATGCTTTCTAAGATCTGTTAGTTTAAAACCACTAAAAGATTGAAATTGTCCAATTCTGATTTCTAATGTAAACTGAAAATTAAATGGAAGTATGAATATGCAAAAAAGGCAGATATGGTAGTACCACTACAAAACCAAAAGAGATTAGAAGGTTAATTCTTAAGCCTATCTCCCATTAATTGGAGTGGAGAGCCCTGCATCCCAACTGGTTCTGTTGGCCACTCAACAGTGCAGCTAGCTCAGTAATAGGTTGCAGTAAGGGATAGATCTTGTGGAAGCCTCTCATTGACATTCACAGCATGGTAATCTCTCAAATCCTTGAAAATACATGTTGTTAATTCCCGTGGCTTTGAGAGAAAAATAGCAGTGCTGTGACTCATCTAATTGTCAAAATGAGATTTCTCTGAATTAGCTGTACATGGGTCTAGATCTCAGGGGAATGTTGAGAGCCTCGTAGGTGGCAAGGGGTCACTGGCTCCCTTGCTGCCCCACTCTGTGCCTGTCCCTGGATTCCTTCTGCTTCCTGGATCCCATTTCAGGGGTGGTTCTGTGGTGCCCTGAGAACTGGAGTCGGTGGCAAGGATAAGTGCATCGATATACACTGTGTAAAGCTTTTCTATGCTTCAGTTCTTGGTTTCATTTGATTAAATAAAGATTTTTTTCTTATAATCTTTGAAGAAAGATTTTTTTTATGGTTTTGAAGCATATAGAGGGATTCTACCTAAAATACAGCATAATGGCTCTGTTACTCAGCACAAGAAGACAGGGACCTGTGTGAGTGGGTCCAGCTGAGGGCCACAAACATGATCTGAGGGCTGGAGCACCCCTGAGAAAACTCTGGTTGTTCAGAGGTGAGAAGACTGCAGGGAGACCTTACTGTGGTGCTGGTCACTTCTTAAAAGGGCCTATCAGAAAGATGGGGACAGAGATTTTAGCAAGGCCTGTTGTGACAGGACAAGGGGTGAAGGTTTTAAGCTAGAAGAGGGAGGATTTAAACGAGAGAGAAAGAAATTGTTTAATGCTGAGGGTGGTGAGACTCTGACCCAGGTTGCCTCTACAGGTGGTCGCTGCCCCATCTTTCGAACAATTCCAGGTGAGATTAGACAGGGCTCTGAGCAACCTGCTCTAGTTGCAGGTGTCCCTGCTCAGTGCGGAGGGGGGTNCGGAAGACCCGCCACCGCATGCAAGCGGACCGAATGTTTCCTCCTGATGTTTTCCAGCGGGCTGGCCGCGGCTGAGTCGCTGCCCTCCAGCTCCCGCAGGCGG
>VWZY01000189.1:157213-178781 GCA_013399075.1 Chloroceryle aenea
TGAGTTGCGAAACCTGTCGCTACCGAAGGGAAGGGTTTGGTGTAAAATTAGTAAGTTTAATTTCAATAAGTTCAAGGCGCGCGGTTGCTTAGCAGCTCCCAGCGTGAGATGGAGCAGATGTTTGGAGCTGTCGTGGGTGGTAGAACCGCTCCCCGCCTTCCGAAGGGAAGGGTTTGGTGTAAAATTAGTAAGTTTAATTTCAATAAGTTCAAGGCGCGCGGTTGCTTAGCAGCTCCCAGCGTGAGATGGAGCAGATGTTTGGAGCTGTCGTGGGTGGTAGAACCGCTCCCCGCCTTCCTGGCATGAAATCCATCGGTGTTTGCAGAGGTGAGGTGGTACGGCGGTGCAGGGTGCTGCCGGCCTCGGTGTTGAGGGAGAGGACGGGTAACGCCTCCGAGCTTGGTTCATTTCTCTTCGGGAGGAAATCCTTGTGCTTTCCAATAGGGAAGAACGTAGTTCCTGGCCATCTCCTGCTGCGGGTGCTTCATCAGGCTGCCAGCTAGATTTTCCTCATGTGCAGTACACTGAATGTGTACGGCTGCTTGATCCACTTCTAGTGTTGAACATTAGTTAGGATTTTATTGCTTTGACTTGAACACAGATATTCCTGAAATGATTCTTTTATTTCAAAGAAAAACGTTAGTTACTATATTCAAGCAGTAAGCATAATCTTTGCAGGTTTAGCATGTTAACATGTCTTCTGTGTCATTTCGTCTTCTCTGGAGACATTTAAAACCCACCTGGACGCGTTCCTGTGTGACCTGCTCTAGGTGGTCCTGTTCTGGCAGGGGGGTTGGACTATCTGATCTTAGGTCCTTTACAACCCTTAACATTCTGTGGTTCACAGGCTGGCCTGTGCTGCAGCACGAGCAATGCAAGTTTTAGAGGGTGACTTGCTTGCTCTGACTTCTGAACTCACATTTCCTGTCTGGGGTGATCCCACCTAAAAGATTTGAGCCAAAAGATGTGATTTGTCAAGTTGTTTTGCTTGTCTGGGAGACCTCTACTCCAGAAGTAGCAAGGGCTACTTGGCTATACCAAGGACAATGTTGATTTTAATTAAGATGTTTCCAGAAAAAAAACACAAACAAAACAAACCAGACCCAAACAATTGAAATGTTTTGGAGTTAGTGTTGGTCCAAAGAAGGGTCAATAATTGACATGCACTTTAGTGTTTCTGTAGATCTTCACTAACATAAATATTCTAACTAAATTATTCCAAATTCTTATCTTTCTGACCTAAAAGTGAGACTCCTTTCAGTTTGCAGTTTTGTGTGTTAGGAAAATGCTCCATCTTAATGATTGTAACAATACAAGCACACTCGTAACACAGAACAGAAATTGCCTGTTTATGGGGAAAAGCATCAAAACGCTGAAGTATTTGTGTGTGAGCTTTTTATGCCTTCAGAGAAATATACCCGGTGAAAAATGGGAGGGGAGTTTTGCCTGAGCATAACCGTGCTTTGTGGGAGAAGGCAGGAAACCAGCCAGGAACAATTAACTGTCGCCTTGACATCCAGCTCGTTCTTACCCCTTGTGAGCAGGGACTCTGTTCTCATTGCCAGTGGCCTGGTTTGGGGATGCTTGCCCACGTTAAGCGGTCCAGTGCCTGCAGACGCATTTCTGCTGGCATGTGTATATGGCAGAGTTCTGAGCACGTTTGCCCATATGGTGGTAGCTTCTGCCTCTGCTCTGTCAGTGCAGTGATGCAAGCGGATAGGTTCTCAGTAGGGGAGCATCAGCTCTGGAGGTGATACCATGTTTTCCTGCAAATGCCATGAACGGAGTCCAAAAATGCGTTGGTCTTGCATACAGAGGGAGGGGAGGCATGACCACGTGGCTTGATGATTATATGATATGTAGTTTTGCAAATCTGGAGCTGTCCCAGACAAAACTCTGTATTCATACAGTGATTTGTGAGTCAAATAGTTGTTTTCTTAAGCTGCAGTCAGGACTGCATGACAGTAGGAACTGTCTAGCTCTGATGGTGATGGTGAAGTCTTGGGTTTGATTACTGTGTTTTATTGTGGCTCTGTCTTCAGCCCAGCTGCAGCGTAGCTGGCTGCTTGGAATGCTTGCTTTTTCTTTTAGGTTGTTTTTTTTTTTCCCTATTACTTTTTCCCCCCTCTGAAAGCAGTCAGTTCCAAAACTGCTGCTTAAGATTCTCAAGGCTTCCTCCACTGAAGCTGATATCGAAACTCAAATTACTAGAGATTACCAGGCAATATGTGGTATTGCGGTTAAAGGAAATGGTTAAGGCTTTTTTTTAATAAGAGGAAGTGAGAGGTGAAATACTTGCAGCTGCCTTACAGATTGTTGTAGATGCTGTCTAGGGAGCAGAGATTTTAAAGGTTTAAGAATTTTCTCAACTGTTAGGAACAAAGCAGGAAAATTTTTACTTCCTAAGGAATTACAGAAGTTATTAAAAGCAGTTAGAAACTTGATATTTATACTTCATCTTCCTATATAAATTTCACTTTGGATGTCATTTTGCTAATAGCTGTTAATAGTTCAATGTTTCCTGTTTACTGACCTCCTGTGCTGCTGTTGTCTTCTGAAATAGTTTATTGTTGGTTTTAAGATAAGAGTATCAGAAAGTGTATTTTTTTGCCTCAGAATGACATGGAAAAAATGAAAAGTGGAGTTACTAAGGTAATAGTGGATAATGAGACAACACTTGCATTGGATCTGTATGGAGGTGGATTTTTTTGTTTTTATTTTGAAGGACCACGCTTTTCTTGCTGCTTTCAGCTGTCTTTTGTACAGGGTCCAGTATTGTTCTTGAACTTGGAAATCTTACTGTTGTGGTTTCTCTCCCTGTTGGCCGTTTTCTGCTTTCTAAGAATTTATTCTCAATTATCTGGGCTAGAAATTGTATTATTGTTTTCTGTGTAGCTCATTTGTCATACACCTAAGCCTCTATAAATCACAGACAGCAGGTTGGGTTTTTTTCATGTCATCCTGGCTCAGATGAAGCTTGGATTTTGTGGTTACCTTTCAGAGCAGACCAGGCCTCTGTTGGTAAGCACTGTGTGATGCTGCCGGTGTTGTCAAGAGTGTCGTTCAAGAGTGGTGGCAGAGAAATAATCTTGTCTTCTGTGGCCTCTCTGTTGTTTGTTTATTAAGTTCTTGGATACCGGGAAGTATTTACAACTAGAGATTTCATTTTAAAATACCTGAAGTGTCGATTTATCCAAAGCAAATCAAGGGAGTGTGATTTTGATGAATGTCGAAGCAGTGCTGCTGTCACAGAACTGCTGGGGATAAAAGTTAAGGGTTTGAATTATTTAGCATATATGTTATTCAAACACAATGAGTCTTATTTAGCATTAATGCTTTGCTAGCAATGTTCTATTGTTCTTTATTGTACAGGTTTTATGTTTGTGTTCAATTTTTTTTCTTAAAATGTCATTAACAAAACCTTTTGACTTTTACAACTCTGATGATTACATAGTATCTGAAAAATTAGAATCTTAAACCAGTTCTTAGATAAGAGCTGCATAATGAAACTGAAGTCATAGATGAGAAACAGAGTAAATATTTGCGGGGGCTTTTAGGTGACTTTATCTTTACCATTCCATACTAAAAATCTGGTCCCAATCCTACACAGCATAGCTCAGTACGAAACCAGTTCTAAAATCGCTTAGCAGGTGATTCATTGTGAGACTGTTTTTTAAAGATGCAGCAGTGGGAATGTTGTGGTTTTTACCTATATTGAGGATGTTACTCTTTAGACATTTTGAAGACTGATTACTTCTATTTTCCCTATTTATCATCTCTTCTGCAGTAGTTCAAGTGCACATACTCTTTTGAAAAGAGCAAGAGAAAGCCTGTAGTGTGAGGGAAAGAGGAGAGCTGCATCGGGTCTCCTGTAGTAAAACGATGATGATTTGACCAGATCGGCCAAGACATAATGGGTCAAATCCTACTTCACCAGGCTTTTATGCTGTTTGAGAGGACTTGACCAAGTCTAAATCTTGCAGGGGACAGTGTAAAAGCCAAAATGGTTTGATTAATGGAATCAGTGGATAAAAGTGAACTCTCTTACTCAGGCACTAGAGCAGTTTTTCTGCAGAAATATTTTTTCTGGCAGAATATGGAGAAGTCTGCAGAGCTCTGAAGTTTGGAAGGGTGTAGGGTCAGATCACCCTTTTGACACAGAGCTCTGATCTGAATGGAAAAGCTCACAAATAATCCAGCTTTGAATTGAGGATGGTATTGGAAAGAACAGATGTCTTCATGTCATCAGGAAGTGTCTTAGGGTGGTGCACTATTGCTTCCAGTGCTGGATAGGTATAAGCAGTTCTTAAAGCATTAAGATGACAGTATGTATTAATCTGTCTGTATCTGTGATCTTGGAGGAATGTCTCGGAGTAAATAAGAGACGAGGAGGAGGAGGAAGCCATGAAAAAATTCAGTCAGTGCTGGCAATTAAAAAAAAAATAAATTCCTTTGCTCAGGAAGCAAACAAGAACTGATGATGTCCTGACACTTTTGTTTTTAAAACAGAAAAGCAACTGATCTTGTAAAAAAAAAACAAAAAACAAAACCAAAACAAGAAACAAAAACAAACAAAACAAACCTTTCCAATACCAATGTGCTGTAGTCAACTGTAAATGCAGAGAGAAAGCTAGGTGGATTTATCCTTTCATACCAAGTGTAGATGCTCAGAATTATGTTGCATTCATTCTTCGTGTACAAATGCAAGTTACCTATCCCACCCACCCCCCGCCTCCTTATATTTGCCCTGCCACATGTTGACAGAATTATTTTTTCTTTGTTTTTCACCTGCCCCATAGCTGATTAATAGGACTAAGCCCTTGCTTAAACAAGTGTTCCAAACACAAGAGCATAATGTGAATTCATCACTGTACATAAAGTGTCAAACCAAGTATATTCCTTTCATTGGTGAGGTGACAGGCCATTCTAGGATGGACGACTTAGTAGGTGTTTTACACATTGACCTTAGCAAGGCTGCTGGCATTACCTCATCTGATTGTTCTTAAGAACAATCCAAGGAAGTGCAATCTGAATTAAATTGTAATGGTGAAAGCAAATGAGTAATCATATTGGGGAACAGTTAAGGTCTCGTTGTCAGACTGCAGCAGGGTTGTTTTGCGTGTGTTTTGCTTCTGGTTCCAGTCACTGCATTAACAACCCAGATGATGACTACAGCATGCTTAACAAGTTTGTAGGGAGGATACTAGGAGAGGCTACAGAAATAACAAAGAACCTAATTGGAATGCAGTTTGAGCTTAACAAATTGTAGGTATGGTCTAGCAAACTTGGAGGTGGCCAAGCAAGTGTGATCATAAGCTGGTTTGTGCTTAGTGAAATTCAAAATACAGAATGAAAAGCAAAGAGATGGCATGTCTTTTCAGCAGAAAATAGCTGGGAAGGGTTGGGACATGCCAGGTCAAACATGAGCCAACTAAGTTTTGCTGCAAAAATCAGGGATATCATGAAGCTTTATAAATATGTGAGCAAGATACTCTGAAGGCAGAGGAAGTAATATTTTTGGTCTTTGATGTTCTGTGAGAATTCTCTGAAATCTGTCTGATTTAATACATTTTTGAAGAAGGATGTGGACAAAATGAAGAAAATCAAGAGGAGAATAATAAGACAGACCAGTGATGCAGAAAATTTCACCCATTAAGGAAACAGACTTTTTTTTAAGTAAATTAATAAGTGTAAGGAGCTTTTAAATATTTAGGACTGTTGTAGAGAGAAGGGGAGTCGTTTGTGCAATTCAGTATGGCCACAGAGAAAAAGAAGTGATGTATTAAACTGTCGTGAGAAAGTTCTGTTTACATCTTGGAACTTTCTAAAGAAAATATCATTAAATATTGCAAAGGACTGTGAGAGTATTTTTGAACGTAGCCTGTTGGAGACCTGTAAGTAAAGATTTGTCAGACGTCTCCCAGGAGCAATCTAGAGAGTGTTGATTGTGCTTTGAAACAGGAAAGTAGGGTAGGCAATTTCTTGAGGTCCTTTCTAGCCTTTTCTTCTGACTTCATATGAGTTAATGATAACCTGTTTGTTTGCCACATATTATTTAGTGTAATTTATAGGATGTGTAACCAGAAAACAGGCTTTCAAACTTACAGATACATTTTAGAATAAAGTCTTTAATGCCAGCAGCTATTACAATGTGCTGTAGTCAACTGTAAATGTATGTACAGCTTTTCCTTTTTTTTCTTTTTTTTTTGAACACAAAGTTGCTTACTGCAGTTCCATTTTGTAATGGAAGTTATGAAATTCCATCAGTTTGCTAGTTCTATTCAGAGTTTTTTAGTGCAGATTCATTTGTCAGTGAAACTTGAAGGTGAGGTGATTTGTGACCAAGATTATTTCTGTATATGATGTTGTCATAGTTGAGTGGAACTGTGCACAGCAGTGTTTTATCTCAAGTCTACACGAACAGTAAATCAAGATCTCTTGAAGTAATAAACACATGTTAAATTGCTGCGAAATATGACTTGTTTGATGATCTTCTGCTTATGGAGGAGGTTTTGGATATGAAAATAGGAAATTATTGATTCAAATGGCCCTGTTTGTGTTTTATTGGGAAACAGCCCAGCTAATAATGATTTGGAAGAGGTTGGGTTTAGCAGCAAGAAGGATATAAAAAGTATTTCCATAATACAGCAATGTATTTGGGCCTCTTTTAATCATTTTAATCTTTTAACACCATGTTAGTCAGGTAGCACTTCCCAGTGTTCTTACTGAAGGACATGTGGCAGGTTTATGTAAAAGGAACAAGTGAAGTTTAGGTGTTCTAAATGCAAGTTTGCACCCTTTGTACTTTGTTGTGGCACTGACTTTTTTTGTTGATGGATGTTTTTATGTTCTCTTCCAATATCCTCTGCCCTCAAGTAGGAAGTAAAATGTTATGCTGTGATTTTTGCAGTGATAGCTTTAAATGTATTGGAGCAAAATGTCTCTTTATTTCTCTAAATTGTATTCTGGTGTATTCTGGGCCAAAGCCAGTTGTACTGGATTCTTTGTTCTTATTTATAAGCTACCGGTCTTAAATGCAGACCTTAAGTAGGTGGTGGTTGTTGGATGTTTTCTTGTCTGCTGCTTCTGAATGAGTACAGCCTAGGAAGTGAAGCTGTGGAATAGTCTTCATTTCTAAAGTGGAAATAGCATAGGTGAACCTAATAGCATCAAACGAACAATGGATTCTGATTATTTTTTTAAATAGTAATCCAGTTATCTAGATTATTAGGATATGTTAGAATATGCTGCTTTAATTCAAACATGGCACGGTGAAGCATCTCTAAACAGCACACGTAGTCTGATGGCTCTGAAATTTGATGACCTGTATATATGATAGCAAATGACTATTTTAAATAATTCATCTCTTGGCTACACAACTCATATTGTTCTTGTTAAGAGTTGAATGCACAGAATCAGATCAGAAAAAATATTCCTTTAGTTGAGAGTTTATAGCAAGGGACCATTCTAAAGTGCTGTGGAAAGAAATTCGATAGAACTGGAGTGCCTCAGTCTCTTTTTTAATTATTCTTATTTTAATTCCTTATCTTAGTCTCTAACAGTAGCTTTGCATAATCTTTTCCAGCATAACTGGTTGACAGCTGTTTAGTAATGTACAAAGGAATTTAGAGATGATTGCTGGGAGATTCTTTCAGTATAACATTTTGGTGCTGAAGCAGCTGGAATCCCATAGCTTAAGCGCTGTATTCCATGAATGCTGCACTAGTAAGAACGTTTTTAATTCTTTGATTTCTTCTTAATATACAAAAAATGTAGCCATTCTGTTTGATTTTTCTTTTTTTCTAGAGTGCTTTCTAGAGTAAACTGTAGAGAGCTTGAGCTTGAGGTCTGCTTGGTGTTTTAGGAGAGATTTAGCTTATGTAGATTGTTCTACATGTGATGCCGAATGCAGGTAACAACACTGTTGACTAAAACCTGTTGATGCAGCAATGGCTAGGAATTACATAATAATTCTTAGAAAGGAGCTGAGCTGCTGTCGAATATGGGAGAGGGACAGAAAAGGCATGGGCCCACTCAGTTCAGTGGTGCCCGTTGTCCTCTTTTCAGTCCATGTAGGTAGTCTCACGCAGCTTTTTAGAAGCTGGAATTTTGAAATGTCTGAAGGGAACCTTTAACCTCTTACGTCTTGCAGCAATTCACTCTTATCTGTGGGTAAATTGTGCAGTTGATTAGTAGGAAGAATTACAGTTGCTTTAAGTGTTTAATAAACAAACAATGGGATGGAGCAAAGCTCTGCAAATTCAGATGCATTAAGGAGGTTGCCAGTCAGACTGAGGATAATATTTGTCATCCCTGGGAACGGAGTTCCTGACCTCATGTGAGGATGTGCACGTTCGTGTTCTCAGACGTCTGTTTCTGTGTTAATAATCTGTATGTAAAGGCTTAAATAGAATGTAATCTTTAGTAAATATTACAGGTTGCTGATTTATAGCAGGAAAAACATCTGTTGTTAGGAAAAATAAGGAGTGTCTGTGGAAGTATTGTTTGATTTCAGACTGAAAAATTTGGGAAGTCAACAGTGGCAGATTTCTTGTCTCCATGCTATGTAACAGCAGCCATACTGGAATCCAACAGCCCACAAATACACATTCTCTGTTAAGTTGTTTTCTTAGTTTGTAATTTTTCTTGGAGAGTTATATGATTAGAAAAAACTTGTAACTTAGAGAAAGTTACATAACATGTGGCAAGGACAGCAAATCGAAATAATCTGACACAGATAGTGGCAAACCCATGACATCTAGTTAATTAAGGCTTCATTAATTTGAAGTGTGCCTTTTAAATTTTTTTGTTGCCTATTTACAGGATAGTATTTCTGAAATTGTGTAAAGACTAAAGTGTGTACAGAATAGATCTTCTGTGGCATGTGTTTGCTGCTGTAAGAATATCAAAGCAACTATTTAATATCTACCCTACAGAATGTTGCTGTATTTTTTCATGATCATTTCCTCGTGTAGTATTATAGTTCATATTTTAATGACATTTAGTAATTTTGTGGGGGAAAAAAATTAGCCAATGTGAGCATTTTGCTATTAGAGTAGTACATTAGCAGAAATCATAATGGTTATTGACTGCTGGTAGGAGTTCTAGAAACTTATAATAATGACTCTTTTGTTTTTTTTTTTTCTTGGCTACCGTTTCTTTTTCAGGTATGTAAAACTTCACTGAGTTTCTCTCCTTTTTTCCCTTGTAGTTGCATGTGATGTTTGTTAACTTCTCTTTTCTCTCCCTACTTGAACTTAGTTTGGAAATACTATTAGAAGTTACATGTCTCAGTATATATGCAGCACTTTGCACAACAGTAAAATTCTAATAAGTACGTGTAAAGTTGTTTGTATGAGAATAATCACCATCCTGTGGAAAGTGTGCTGCCTACAGTAACAGTTGGTCGTCATATTCTTTTGAATATAGGTAACAGTGTATATTAGTTCACTTAAATGTAACACTTTTTTAGAATTTAAGAGTAATTGTTTGTATGTAATTTTTCTCTCTTTTTATTGCACTGCTTTCCCAGCAAGGACAAGTTTGGAAGGTTTGCAAAGCTTTTCACCTTCCCTTTGCCCGCTTGCCCGCTTTCAGAATCGGTCTCATACTCCATGACTTCTGTCTCTACAGTCCGCAACTTGGTCATAGAAATCAATGTGGAAAAGTTTTTAATTGAGCTGTCATTCGAGTTCGCTGTGTTGCGTAGAAACGCCTAGCATGTAATTTAGTTTTGCATGAGACACAAAACTCCTTTGCAAACCCTTATGAGGACTATAAAACTAAATGAATATTTGAGAGAAAACACAATTTGACACAAATTTTATCATGTAAGTAATGCTGCTTTTAGTATGTTTCTCCAAACTAAATGGTCTAGCATGGCTTGCTAGTCAGAGTAGTTCAGTAGTGTGTCTGACAGCATGCACTGTAGCTGGCAAAAGTAGGTGCTTCGTCAGTCGTTCGTCCACAGAAACTGTTCTGATACGTCTACGTAAGTTAAGAGACCTAATGCTTAGTTGCAACTTCTGTTCAGATCAAAATTTAATGAAATTTCTTGATTGCTGCTTTTAAAGCACAGCCTGTGGTATTGCAGGAGTAAAGAAAATGACCAAATGGAGTTCTTAATCTAAGAATATAGGATGCTTTAGGCAAGTACTGGTGGCTTTATTGTGGGATGGAAAAATGTTGTGTAGTTAACATTTTAAAGGAAAATTAAATGCAGGTCGGTTGTGGGGCTTTTAGTTTTGTTTCACAAAGGATAGTTTAATCGTTTAATGTGCCCAGCACTGTCCTCCACAGATGATGACATGACTGAATTTTCTAACAGTTTATTAACTTCAGATGAATACAACACTACCTCAAACCAGGAATAGCATTACAAGGAAACCATTATTTTTTTTTTCCTCCTTCTTTTAGGATTGAGTTTTTTCCCTCACTGCTGTTCTGCACTAACTGCTTTGATACTTCCATACATCTTTTTCAGTAGAAGAGCATCTCTGTACTGTTTCCCATTGCATATTTCAGCTGTGACAGTCCCTGCACTTTGCCTTTCATTTTATCACCTGCTCACTTTAAAAAAAAAACAACCAAACAACCCAATAAAAAAAACCCAGACAAAAAAAAGAATCTTTCTAGTTTATCTTCAGATTTGCAACTATCATGTAGCTTTAGATGGATGATTGTGTGTTTACTTCATTTTTTTTTTCCGTATTTTTTCATAGGCATGCGGTGACCCTAAAGCCAAACCATCCTATCTTATTGACAAAAACCTGGAATCCGCTGTCAAATTCATAGTCAGGAAGTTTCCAGCAGTAGAAACACGCAACAACAATGTAAGTAACCAAATGGCTATACAAGTATTTTTCTCAATACTTTTCAACACTCATTGCTCAAATCTGTGAGGTTTTATATGTTCTTATAAAGCAACTGATGCTGACAGTTGCAGTTGGAATATAGTTGTTGATTCAAATGTCTTAATGGGATACTTTAGAAAAAAAATATCTCCAAAGAGAGAATAAAAGGCACCTGACTGCAAAGTAGGAAAATGGTTTTGGCTTTGGTTTTCTTTCTTTCTTTATTTTACAGGTGCTTGTACCTTATAGGTGCCCATGCCTATAGATAGGATCAGTCTCTGTGGGGTTAAACAACACTTTAGTCTAGGAGACACCTTGGGAAGTATAAAAATTCTGAAATATAGTTGTTTCTTCTTTAGATATAGCAAGTTTGGTTGCAGTAGGAAATTGTCACCCTTCTGAGTGATTACTGAATTCAGCTTTGTAGCCTTCTAATGATAATTAAGATTATTGAATTTCTGGTAGGCTTTTTGGCAGCTGATGTACACTTGTTTCTTTATTTTGATTTGAAAGTCAAGGGAAAGATTTTTTTTGTTTTGTTTTACCTGCTTATATTTCTTTCCAAAGATGGAAAGTGGAGGTAGGCATTGGGTTTGCATGTTCCCTGCATGCAACTACATGCATGTGTGCTTGAGAGGTTTAGGCTTGCTTTAAGCATTCAGGTTTCTGCAGAATGGTAGTGGTAATAGCAGTGGGAAAAATTGCTTTATTTTACTGTGCTGTCTAGAATTCGTATGTAATGTCTCAACACCAGTGGGGGGAAGAGACAAAAACTTTCCCTTATGGAGGAAACAATTTCAGTCACAATGTGCTTTCTCACTTGAAAACTTGTGGTTTGTGCTGTTTAATATTGCTTATTTTCATATTGAATTTGATTGTGTTAGTAAGGAATATGGCAAAGTCTTTATCAAATTTATGTAAAAATAGTAAACTCTTTTAATGATGCTACCTTAAATGCTACCTTATTCTCTGAAATTCAGTGGCAGATCTACTGTTAAAAGATCATGTGCATTGAATTTATTTAATGCAGTTGCATGTATGCTCTATGTCTTCTGGTTGTTGACTATGAATTTGGAGCTTAACTAATGATATGTATTTAAGGATTTGCTACTGTGAAGCTCATGGAAAGAGATCAAAACTAACATGATATATTTTGACAGTCATGGTTTCTAAAATAGGACATGCTTATAAATGTTTTTTTTCATTGCCTTGTGTGTGTTTACCATGAGCCAGCCAGACCTGTGTTTGTTAAGAACAGTTATCAAAAGCCTACCTTTCTTACAGATGAGAACAGTTTACAGTAGGGATTTTGAGGTCTAATACTTGGCAGCTGGAGATTCCCTTACTGTGGTCAGAGCTGACAGCAGTTTGCTTGTCTTTGTTATTTACAGATATTTTCCTGTGAAGTGGTGTATACCCCAAAACAAACCTTGAGCCATAACAGATACCTAATGAGACAAAAGCCATGCCGTGTGTAGAGAAAGTTCTGGTTTGATATAAGATTGATATAAGATTAAATTGTTGTTTGTAAACCTTAGCCTCAAAAAAGCCTCTACCTCCTGGCCATTATGATATTCCCTTCCTTGCTCTTCTTTGGTCTCCCTCCTCCTGGCCACCAACCAGCTCACCGTATATTAGGAGAGCATAGCAGTGAGCTCCTTCAGTACAGAAACAAGTGAGCAGAAAATTAAAAGGGCAAGTAGCTTATTTGAGCAGGGACACTTGAGTTAAGGGAATATTGGGGATAATAATTGAGAAAACATAACCTGTACTTCCTCATTGCAGTAAAAATTCCAGGATAGCTTTTTAGGGAGTGCTTTTGAATTTTGGACATTCAACTGCAGTGGTTGATGTTGCTTAGCATTGTGCATCTGTATGGTTATTAGTACCTGTTGACACATCAGTAGGTCATGTTGACAGACAGGCTTGCATTGAGTTAGTGCCTGCCTTCTCTGCTGCTTTGATTATATATTTTTAACATATTTTTAGTTATTGGTTTGGTTTTTCTCAGGTACTGTCATTTACAGTGGTTTGTGAACAACATGTTTCATTGAAGAGTTTGAGTACTGTCTGCAGTAATCAGATGATCTTGAAAAGCCTACATTTTTACACTTTTGAAACAAGTTATGTTTGCTATTGATACCTTTTATGTCTTCATTCACCAAAAAACACAGCTCCTGGTTTTGTTCCTCCTTCAGCATTTGAGGTGCAGTCAGACTAGAGTGATGTCTGACAATTCTTGATGCTCAGTGTTGTACCAAGAGGGATGGTTTATGAGCAGTTCAAATGGTGAAGTACCTGATGAATCCTTGATCACCAGGCAGTAGTTTATTTTCCAAAGGATTGATTATAGATAACTCTGGACCTCCTCAGTTCATAACTTACTCTCTCCTGTTGTCTGAGGGCAGTCCCTGTGATCTCTGACACTTGCCCTTTTCTCATTACCCATCATGACTCATGTAGCCTTGACAAAGTGCAGTTTGAAGACTGAGCTCTTCAGTTAATGATGTTGGCCAGCAATGTGCTACTGCTTAATAATCCATGAAATATCTGCTAAGGAGGGAATGTATATAACAAAAAAAAAAATAAATTGAAGGAGTGCCAAATTGAGAAACAAACATTTTACTTGAAAAGGGAATGGTATAATAATAAAAACTATCTATCTTGTGTGTTTGGGAAACCTTAGTAGTTATTTTTAATTTGACTACAGCTTCATTTTGAAAAAGTCTTCTTAGCTTGAGAAACACTCAGAAAAATTTACAGCACCATTATTCTTGGTCAGATCAGTGATCTGATTGTGCTACTCAGGGTATTATTTATTTCTACTGAATTTCCTTGACTAGCTTCAGAAGAAAAGGCCCAAAGTAAGGGGTGCAGAAGCAGCCTGTCTGTTTTTTGGTTTTGTGGGATTTTTGTTTGTTGTGGGGTTTGGTTTGTTGTTTGTTTTGGTTTAGGGTTTTTTTGTGTATGTGGTGTTGGTTTTTGTTTTTTTTCTAAAATTTTTTTAGACCTCATCCTCTTAGATGCTGTACAGCTAAGGCTCTCACCACAGAGAAATTGTAGTAATAACTAAAAATTACTCTCTTCTCAGTCAACACTCACATGTAATATCACTGTAAAGCTAGGATGAAATACTTCCCAGCGGAGAACTGGAGATGCAAAGAGAAAAGACTTAGATTTTCCATAGATAGTGAGTAAGGTCTGGAAAATCTTCTGCCTGCGCAGGTCAAGCTCCGTGTCTTTTTGTGATGGAGCTAGCCTCCTTCCTGCTTCCCAAAACACCCCACATGAGAAGGAGTGAGAATATCTGCCTGCTTTATTGAACATATGTTTTTCTTTTACTCAGATTGCTCCTCAGTAATTTCCCTGTAGAAAAATCTCTTCTATTTTTTAAATGTCTCCTGGAGAAGTTGAGGCTTAGTCATTGCATGGTGGGAAGCAGACCCATGAAGTACTGTGACAGCAGGGACCTGAAATATGGTGATACGAGAGTGGAGTACGAGCTGTGTGAGCATTTCCAGCCTACCTGGATTAGGATCTGTAGATATGAATTAGTTTACATTTTATGTACTTTTTCTTCATGGGTGTTCATGTTCATTATATGGCTATTAACACCTATGGAAGTTGGTTTCTTAAGAGTAACTTAAGTAAAGTAACTTAAATCCACCAATTCAGTAAACTTTAATAATTTTCTCCAGCTCTCTGGAGTGCTGCATCTCTTGTATGAGAGATTTGATTTTTCAGATAATGTTCTGCTTTCTTAAGCAATAAAAACTCAACTCTTCATACTCCACCATAAAGTTATCTGACTGAAGACTTAAAATGAAGACTAAAATCTTTTCCAAGTAAGAGGATGCTGTGCTTTTCTTGCATGGCTGCCTGTTCAACTCTGATACTGCTCGAAGAACTTACAGTGCTGAAGGGACCACAAATGAGGTTGATTTTCCAAAACTGACTGAGGCAGTGATTCCATTTACAGGAGTTTCCTCTGCATGAGTAAAGCTAGCTCATGAGTAACGGGTCTTTGTTCAGCTTTGTACCAGCAGATGGGAGTTCTTACGCTTGAGAATAGGATGTACTAATGACTGTTGATTTCAGCAGAAACTGCAAAATCTGCAACCAATAAAATTTTATCTCTATATTTACTACAAAAAAAAAAGGCATTCAGAATAGAATTTGCTCCCCTAATGCCTTGCGCTGATACAGCCACACCTATTGTTCTGATGATGTCTTCAGCTGTTATTTGTGTAAGACTGACTTTGCAGCTGAAAATGACTTATGGTATAATATAATCAAAAAGCAGTATGGAAAAAATTTCAGCCTTCCGTCATTTGAAAGTGAGCATTTTTTCGTAGTGATTCCCAAAGGTAATATGAAATACTGAAATGTCTCAAAAGTTTGACCAGGCAAAGCTGTCATAATGTAACTTGTATTTTTTTTTAAGTTGTAAGCACTGTCAGCAGTAATACTTGTATTCGTGGCTTAACCCTTGATTATGTATAAATTTGAGACTGAGTAGCATCCAAATCCAATTTATTTTTTATCATTAATATAATAATTCATTGTAGTACACTGCTGTAAGTCACATCAGTCCTTATGAGTCAGCTTGCCAAGGTAGACCAAGCTAGTCATCTGCTCACGCTCGTACAATAATAGGTAATGAGCCTAATATAGGAATTAATGTATGAATTTATGTATAAGAAAGTGAGAGAATGGGGAAATTGTTCCTTTTGACAATTAGATCTTTTCTGAAAGAGGAGCATTGCTGCTGCCATTGTTTGCCACTATTTATAACATGGTTAACTTGGGGTTAGTAGCAGTTGTGGAGGGTCCTGGGTTGCTACCTTCTTTTCTAGCACTAAGTTAACTGTTTTGAAACTTGAAAACAAAATAAAAATGGATCTTGCAGTAGAAATACATTACTTAGTACACATTATAAATATTCTGTTACATCTTTTTATATGCAGTGGGTTACTTCAGAGTCTGCTTTTAATTGGAAATAAGAGAACAGAGGACACATCTGTCATTCTACAGTTTAAGATGGTTTTTTAAGATTTTTTTGTTTATTATTTGATTATATCCTTCTTTCTCTCCCCACCATCCTGCTGTGGGTTTTGTAGACACAGAACTTTGCTCAAATCTTCATCTACAGACTCTTAGAGGTAATAAGGATAGTAAGGGTAACTAATAACAGTAAGAATGCTGACAGTGATTGTTTATTCCCATTCCCAGAATTCTAACAGTTGGAATTTGAAATACTGGTTTTGAGGGCTTAGATTCCAGATAGTAAAACTAAGTGGATGGTATTTTCCCTGAGGATGTTGTAATACCTGTGACGTTGGTTTGTAAAAAAGAAATACAGGTTTAATGATCATACGTGTAGGAAAAATACCACAGTAAGAAGGAGAAAATTCCCCTATGTCTATTCCTGGATCATGAAATAAAACATTTATTCCCATACTACTGCTACCAGTCAAATAAATATGATAAAACAGTTACAGAACCAGAGTTATCCTCTATTTTTCCACACTTAAGACTTCTTTCATACTTTTCCTGTGCCTTCATATTAAATTCATATTCATTCACTTCGTTAATATGCCAGAGTCTGTGTCATTATTTTCTTGTCGCGCAGGCTTTAAAGTGAGGATGTCTGGTGCTTTCTGATCTGTTTTTCACTTCTTTTAATGTGCTTTCTTTGTGTACATCATCAGTTGGGTAAAGATTTGGGGGGGTTAATATGAAGAAAGAAAGGCACAAGACAACTTGGTGAAGACCTGGCCCTTCTCTTATAGATAATGTACTTGACAAAGTGTCAGCTTCACTCTTTGGTATTTAAAATCCCAATTTGTAAATAATATTCAAATTTGATAGATGATGTGGTGTTTTGGTAAAAGACAAAATGAATGAGTTCAGATAAATCAGTTGTTTTTGATCTTGCCAAAATTTCTACAGCTTTTCATATGTTTTTTTAAATCTAAGTCACCGCATTCAACAAAAATTCTCTTGCTCTTGTTGGTATAATTTATTGTTCTGATTCTTTAAAAATAAACAAAACATGTCTAACTGATCATCAAGCCATAGTTAGCTATAGTGAAAATAATTCTTTGATGCTAGTAATGTTTTAAGAGCTATTTCTTCAGCCTATCCTATTTTATAGCTCTTGTTGAATATTGGAAACAGGATTGTTTGCTGATAAATCAAATAACAGGCTAAGGAAAAAAGCCTCAATCCAAATAGAAACAAATATAGCACCAGCTATTTCTAAACAGCTGTTAGGAAATTAGTAATGGAAAGTTTTGTTGCAGTGGGTGTGGAAAGAGCTACGCCCACATTCCTGAGTGATAAAAATGCAAACAAACATCCAAGACCCTAGATGCTGCAAGCTGTACTTTTAAACATCACTGATCAGACTGTGCTGTCTGAATTGAACTGTTGGCATCATGCTGATTACAACTGATACATTGTTTTACTCTGATATCAGTATTTTAAATAAAAATTGCTTACACCTTCAACACTCACAGTTCAAAGAATGATCACCTGAACTCTACGAAAGTTTTAGCATTCTTTAAGGTTGAATATTTCTGGGAATACGAGTAACTAGTTAACAGTGCACAGCAGTGATTCCTTAGTTCTTGGCTGAGTGTAATGGATACCTCCCAATATTCTCTTATTGAATGTACAGATTCACAGAATTTCTGAAAAAAATTTTACTGCTTTTGCAAGCACAGTTCCCAGACCACCTCCTTTTTTGCCATATCTTTCTGCTTTGTACATCATGGCTTTGAAATTGTCATGTCGTCCAGAGGTGGATACTCAGTTGCTGTTTACTATACCAAACATAGCTGTCATGTACAACAACCTGTCATCTTTGGTAGTCTCCTGTAGCATTGGCCTTGTTTAGTGTGAGTTAGGACTGCAGCAAGAAAAAAGTGGTTAAGGAGTTTGTGCATCTGTAATGTG
The DNA here is from genome assembly GCA_013399075.1 of Chloroceryle aenea. NCBI lineage: Eukaryota > Metazoa > Chordata > Aves > Coraciiformes > Cerylidae > Chloroceryle > Chloroceryle aenea. Next base: position 175,027 of record VWZY01000189.1, read on the forward strand.
AGTTTTGGTTTTGTCTTCTTTTGCACTAGACTTAGGGTTGGTTTTTTGTGAATAATACTATACGGTTCATTCCCCCCAAAAAATCATTAAATGCCTTCTCAAATTCATCAGATTCATGCTTGTATTAGTTGCACAAACCCCATTTCTGCTTAGCATTCTGAAGACAAACCCCTGGCGAAAAATAAGCAGCAGGGCCAGGCTGAAGATGAAATCTGAGCATCTTAACAGATGAATGATCATCGTATAAAAACTGGCTGAGGAAGCAGCCCTGAAAGTACAAAGCCCTCTTTCCTCTGAGGAGGTCCTTAGAGTGGATGCAGGTTGGTCCAAAGGTGTACTGGAGCTGTGTGGACCTGCAGCAGCTGCCAACATGATGGATGATGCTGGATGCTCTGAATGCAAGGCAGTTAAAGTTTAAGGAATACAATGGGAAAGATAATAAATTCATTCTGAGGACAAAAATTCAAATCGTAGGACTTGCATTTTTCTACAGATTTTTGTGCAGCAGCAATTTAAATGGAAATAACCAATTGCTAATGCAAATTTATCAGAGAAGTTACAAAATAAACACATGTACTCACACTCATTTTTCAGTCCCAGCTGATGACTATGTGAAAGGAATGGAGCTGTTATCTAAGGCAGGCCTTCAAAGTTAAATCCTTTGTGCTGGTTTAAGGGTAGGCCCGAGTACTTCACAATGTAGCTACTCCAGTTCGCTCATAACTCTGTATATGGTTGTCTGTTTTGGCTACAAAGAAAGTCTAGTGGCTCAAGGCTTCTAAAAATCATAATTACCTCTAATAATTTAGAAGAAAAAAGGAAAATTTATCTGTCTGTGATATGTGGTAGTGGTCCAGACAGTCTGTTTTTTATAATTTAGAGGAATTTTAGTGCTGTACATAAAACTGAGAACACAGAGTACAGCTCTGTAAAGAAAGCAAGATGAAAAGCACATTCAGTTCTAACCTCTCACAGGAAAATAAGCTAACCATTTTGAAGCAATTTAATCTTTCTTATAATTGATTGCTCTTAGTGAGAAAATCCTATTTAACTTGGTCAGTCAAGTTAAGGCTTTTTGGAGGGCACTTTTTCATGTTATAACTGCTCTAAATAGTTTCAATTCGCGTATCAGGAAATTTAATTTGTAGCTGGATATTGCAGGTTTAATAATTGGATTTTTGCAATCCTGTGAGACTAATACATAGATAAACAGAATGGCTGTTCAGTAGCAACTGCTTTTTGGTGTCTTAATTGTCATTAAGTGATCTGCCTGGATTCTCCAGAAAATTTAGAAAAGTATGGAAATGAAATGGTATTTCAATGTCTGTTTAGAAAAAAATAAGTGAAAACTATCCATGTGAACAATTTTATGGCTTTGTATTCACATTTGCCTCTTCCATTTTATCCACCAGTGTCTGAAGCTAGTGTTTTGCTTCTTTTTTTTGTTCGTTTGTTTCTTTATTTTGTTGCTTTTGTTTGAATGTATTATTGTGTTTATATGGAACTGGTCAAAGAACCGTTACTGTATTTTATGTTTGTATCTACATTTTATTTTGCATGCTTAACGTGGCTTTGCCTGGATATTCTTTTTGGTAAGTTCAGAATTTAAAAGCATAATGTTTTTCTGTAGTAAAGTTTGTAACCTGCCACCTTCTTTTCTCCCTTTTCAAGTAATGTCGTTATTATAATTTTTTTGTCACAATGATTTGTGCTCATTTACTGTTCTGCTTTTGCTAATGATACATATGATAACACTGTTCTCCTAACTACCCATTTTCATCTCTAGCTGGGCTAAACAATATGACTTGGGTACTAATGTGTACTAATTTTACTTTTATCTTCAAAGTATAGTTGGCAGCTGTTAAAATGATCGGTTCTGAGGACTTTGTGTGTATTTGAGACACACAGATCCTCAGGCTTAGAAAACCATGTTAAGGCTTCTTTGCATAGCCTGGCGGTTACTCTGCATTTCACAGGTATTATTTTTAAGTGGCCTTTTCCAGATCTTCTAAGAAGAGTATGCATGTTTATGTTTCTATTTTAGCAACAGCTTGCTCAGCTCCAGAAAGAAAAATCAGAAATTCTGAAGAACCTGGCATTGTACTACTTCACATTTGTTGATGTTATGGAATTTAAGGTAAGGTATTACAAATACTTTGGGTTTTTTTTTTCATGTCTGGTTTCTGTCTTTGTATTTGTGAATACGATATAATGAAATAGCTGAACTTGTAGCTCTGTTCTTCAAAAAAAAAAAAGTCTCCATCACTAAGCACTGTAAAGTACTTTTTAAACTGAAGTTATTCCTTTGTTTTTCAAGGACCATGTTTGTGAGCTGCTGAACACTATTGATGTTTGCCAAGTCTTCTTTGATATTGTAAGTTTCTGTGTTTAAACTTTGCAATGTCACTACAAAATGTTTTAAATCAGAGTCCTGTGTGGAGAATTAGGAGGACTTGTTTATGTTAGCCCAAGAAACATGGCATCTCTAATTGTAAATGCAAGAGAAATAAAAACACTGTAATCTGCAGATGTCAAACTTTTATAATGACTTAGAATCAGTAAACCAACCACTTTGAACTGGCTACCTATGGACAGTAGTAACAGCATTGTCTGTTACCAGACGTACAGATCATTCTGTAATTTTGGCTTTATTGCATCTGCAAGTTAATCTTTAGGGTTACTGTTATCTGTGTGCTTAAGGTATGTGAGACTCACAAAGACAGGAATATTGCTGATGTCCATGTAAGCTATGTAAGGAGGTCACTTCTAGTGTTGGCTGAAAAATGTACAAAAGCAGTGTTATATTAAAAAAGCAAAACACAACAAAACAAAAACAAACAAAAAAAATCAACCAACAACTAAACCCAAAAACCCTCAACCACACACTGAAAAATCCCAACCCAAAATCTCAAACACCTTTTCCTCTTGATTTCAGTTTATGGTTTCTGGTAAAAGGTTTATGTTTGTTTCTGTTGATTTTAGAATGTTGATTTACTGTTGTTTTTTTATCTCTAGACTGTAAACTTTGATTTAACAAAGAACTATCTAGATTTGATTATAACCTACACAACTCTAATGATACTGCTGTCTCGAATTGAAGAAAGGAAAGCTATCATTGGATTGTATAACTATGCCCATGAAATGACCCATGGAGCAAGGTAAAAATCTGTTGTGTAAGAAATGTGTACAATAATAATAACAACAGTAACAGCTATACCTAAGTAAATTGTTTGTTGTTGCTTTTAGTGACAGAGAATATCCACGCCTTGGCCAGATGATTGTGGATTATGAAAATCCTTTACAGAAAATGATGGAGGAATTTGTACCTCACAGTAAAGTATGTAACTGCTTTTCACAGGCACACATAGTAACCTTGACTGAGAGAAGCAGAAATGATAGAAGTAAATATGCAAGAGTTTTTGTCAAAGGCCATTAGGTATAAATTTTACAGGAGACTTTACTTATAGTGGGTGTCTGGGGCTGGGCATTGATATCCTATGAACTAACAGAACCTACAAAAATACAGGAATGCTGGCACCCATTGGTAATATTCTATTTTATTTATTAAGGATTAGAAATTTAGTAGAAATCCATTGTGGAATAGCTACATCTGGTTTGGTTTGTAGCTTGAAATGAAGGAGATTCCTAATGTTTCTATGAAACCAGTTTTTGGTGGTTTACCATCCTAAATGAATGTGGTTTATTTTGTAACCTGAGGGTTTTTCCTCTGGATTGGCTTTTTGAACCGGGGATCC
>VWZY01000189.1:183253-205310 GCA_013399075.1 Chloroceryle aenea
GTCCTCTTTCTGGAAAAAACAAAGCCTTAACAGCTCTCAGGTTGTGGTTAGTGTACATCAAAAGCCTTTTGTTCTGGAATGTTCTTAATTATTACTGTTTTTTCAACAGATGCCATGTGAATACCTTTCTCTGGATGCAATGGAAAAATGGATAATTTGTGAGTAAAATGCTCTGAAACAGCTCATGCTTGTATTAAAACTAGTTAAGGTTTGAAAGACTACTTGTTTTTCTGTACTGTACAAAAGCTGTTGTGTTCCAGTTAGATTCTAGAGGACTTGGTTAAATCTTGTTTGTATGTGTCATACTTCTACATGCAGTGAAGTTAAGAGTTCAGCATGTGCTGCTGGAATGGAGTTTGCTATCAGTGTATTCCAGGCTGACTAAAACTGAAGGTTTTAGTAATTCTGATGAAAGTATTGCTGAGTAGTATCAGCATTAAGTAATTCATTTTACAAATATATTACAAAAATACCTCTACTAGAACAGAGGGGGATGTTTTTAACATACAAAATGATGTCATGCAATAAACAGTTTATTAATGACCTATTTGAACTATTTAAGAGAAAATGCATAATAACCTCACTGTTCTCCTACTGTCTTTGTGCATCTCGTTTGTGACGTACATCAATGTGAACTTCTGAAGTTGGATTTATTTTGTGCCATGGAATCCTAAATAGTGATGCTACAGCTTTGAATCTTTGGAAGCTTGCACTTCAAAGCAGCTCTTGCTTGGCTCTGTTTCGAGATGAAGTATTCCATATTCACAAAGCTGCAGAAGACTTATTTGTAAACATACGAGGGTAAGATTTCCTTCTCTTTTTCTTCTTGCAGAACCTCTTGCTAAAAATATATTTTTTCTTGAAGAACTGTTTTGAAAATGTTACTTCTGCTTCATTTAAGTTGTGCTTAAGGATAGTCAGTAAGCAAACTTCTGCTTAGTTATCTTGACTGTTTCTTTAATACATAACCTTCAGGAGCCTGCTTTCATAACCATCATGCCTTTTTTTATCTCCGTTCTGAAAAAGTCTGGTGAATCAGTCTCTGAAATGGCAAAAGTTAAAATCAATGATCTCGCCCACATTTCTTCATCTAGTGAAGAGAAATGATGTCACGAATGTAGAGTTTGCTTGGAAAATAGTGTGCTGCTGTTTCTGCAATGTACCATATGAAAACTCAGAAACAAAAAAGAAACCTCTGCCAGTGAACAGTGGGAGTTTTTAACTGTCCTGCTGGCTATGGCGCTGCAGCTTCTCTGAAGTCTTGCTCAGCTCTTGGTAAATTGTGTTACTGATCCTTACTACCATGTTGCTTGTTTGTTTTATTTGTAGCTACAACAAGCGCATTAATGACATCAGAGAATGTAAGGAAACCGCAGTTTCACATGCGTAAGTGTCTTACAAAGTTCTCCTGACAGATTTGGTGTTTGGCTTTCTGAACAAAGTTGCAAAGAATGTATAAACAGGATTTGTTCAATGCTGAAATAGTTGTGAATTTTCAACTGAAATCTCATAGGCATTGTTCTTTTAAATCTGGATATGCTTAATGCCATTACTGATTTAACTTCCGAGGTTTTAGATTATTTTTCAAATTATCAAGATGAAGCATTTAGTTTATTCTCCAGTTTAGTTTGGCTAATTACTTAACTGTGGATGTAAGTTAATTAAAAGTGCTTTTGTTGAGTCAAATGTGCATCCCAGAGCATGGGTAGAGAACTTGGGTTTTAAATTTGACCATAGTTGAGGAACATACAGTGTTGGTGATGGGGATGCCAATCTTAATTGAATGGCATTAGGTGAACTTCTAAAGTTGTGATGACACGAGCTGCCTGTGCTTGGGCTTAAATGTTTGGAAATATCCAGTGTTCTGTGGTTAGCACAGTGGGTGATGTCTTGGTTTGTTCTTTTGATGCAGCGGTTCAATGCATAGAGAAAGACGCAAGTTTCTGCGTTCTGCTCTCAAAGAACTGGCTACCGTTCTGTCTGATCAGCCAGGCCTCTTGGGTCCCAAGGTAATTATGGTTCTTATGTTTTGCATTTTTGCAATCTTGCAGTGTGTTTTATGGTGATAGCATACTATTTAGCTTGTTTGAGGGGGAAAAAGGCCCACACACTTAACTGAGAGAGAAAACCTGCTTGAATTTTTAAATTCTTTGATTTTTAGAGACTGCTCACTTCTTAGTGTGCACAAGCTGTCCAGCTGCTGTATATATCTGTAAGCTTGTGAATATTTTTTCTTTTTCAGGCACTTTTTGTATTTATGGCATTATCCTTTGCTCGTGATGAAATTATTTGGCTGCTTCGCCATGCAGATAATATGCCAAAGAAGAGCGCAGATGATTTCATAGATAAGTATGTTAATTTTTAGTGTGATACCGTAAAAGCTTATGAGAATTTCACAGAAAAAATGTATTTGAGGGCAAGGAAATTTCAGGAAAGGATGACTGTATGGAAGATTTGGCGCTGTTCAGAAAATCTTTGCCCAGGAATGCAAAGCTCTATCAAAACAGAAAATTGGAAGCATTGTATTAGAAACTGGAGCACATCAGTGTAAATTTATTTTCCATATAAAATTTATTTTATAAAAATATTTATAAAATAATAAAAAAAGTCTATCTTATTATTATTCTTTGAAAAAGCAAAAATAAAGCTTTATCATGTGTCTTCAGTGTTACTGACTTAACATGGAGCATATCAATGGTGAGGGAAGGAAACTGTCAAAAAGCTTGGTTCATTGGTTTGTAGAATATCTCCTGTGTTATAGTGAGCTGTCTTTTAAATCGGGTAAGATTTATGTATTTAATAATAGCATTAGTGTCCTCATAAACAGCAGGTAAAAGTCAGAAATAGGATTACCAGATTTTACCAATGTGGATGTGTCAGAGTTGTTTTCAAGATTATTAACCTGAGACTGAATTGGAATTCTCTGTATTGACAGCAGGAGTTTAAACAAGTGACAATCCCAAGGCCATTTCTGGAACTGGAGTAGAAAGATGTTGGGTTTTCTTCACTAGATTTAGGTGCTAGGGAGAAGATGGAGGTCCCAGAGCATCTCTGAAATGATCTGTGCAAGTATTTAACCATCCTCATGGGTTTTTGTTTTTGTTTTTGTTTTTGTTTTTTAAAAAAGGGCAGTTATTAAAGTTGTATTTTTCAGATTTCACCACTTTGTGAGGAAAACCTTTTTTTCAAATTGAGCATTATAGAAAGGCTTCTTACTTAAAAAAAAACAAACAACAAAACAAAAATCAAACAAGAACAACCAACAAACAAATAAAAAAAGCAGTTACACATACCTTTGAGGAATATTGTGATGTTATCCTGCTAACTTAACCTCCTGTTGAGTGGACTTCACCTTGCAGAGAAAATTACCCGTGTGATTTCATTTTACAATTGTGAACAGACTTTTGTACAGGAATTACTGATTAATAATAGTATTAAAAGCAAAATATAGGAGGAAATCACCTTGAAGCATTCCACTGATAGACACTGGTTTTAGTATTCTGGGTGCTACATATTTGTAAGCTTTTCTTTGTCTTCTTACCTAGACACATAGCCGAGCTAATCTTCTACATGGAGGAGCTCAGAGCACATGTGCGAAAATACGGACCAGTGATGCAGAGATACTACGTACAGTATCTCTCTGGCTTTGATGCAGTGGTCTTAAATGAGCTGGTTCAGGTATGGTAAGACAGTCATTTCGTGTTCTCAGATGCAAACTTTAAAAAGGGCTGTTTGTCCAAAATGACTTTATGAAATGCATCCTGGTTCGGGGATTTGATGGGACAGTGAGGCAAATTAATTTACCATTTGATTCTTGGATTTAGAGTTATAGTTTCGGTTGCTATGTGAACGCTTCAATGTTATTAAGCAGTGTCATATTTAGAGGCAATGAAAGGGATACTGCCACTGAAGAAGGATAGTAGAAACTTTGTTTTACTTAGTTTGACAAAGAACCCAAATTCATTACGTTTGATTCCCTAGCGACCACTAGATGGAGTGCGGATTTTGTGACTGGGTCAAACTTTACTTAAGTTTGTACTGTAAGCTTTTCTGTTGTGTTCAGAAATTAATTCCACACTTCAAACATTACATCAATTGGCAGAAGGGGGAATTAAGTACTTTGCTGATTATTTAAGCGAACTTTTTAAACAGTTTAAATACCCATTTCACTGTTTAAATTAATAAATGTAACTGAATCCTTGGGTTTACTTTCAATATAGAAATAACTGTATTTGAAGCTTTTTTGCTCTATATAAATTTATATACTTATATGTGAACAGATTTGTTTGTTTGTTTTTGTAGACTGACAGAATTAAGTTTGTTGCTGTTTTTTTTTTTACACTTGTCATTGATTGCTGGGAAATTATTTCCTGGGTTTAGTGAATGACTCATGTGTGAATGCCATACAGGTGACACAGACATTCTGTGTTTAGACAGGATAATCATTAGGATCATACTAAAGTGAGGTGAGGAAAAAATGGCTTGAATTTTAGTTGTAATTAATATATAACAGGTATCAAGTGCAAGAGTAGATAAACGATTGAGTGATAATTTGGACTTTTTCAGTCTTCCGGTTAAACTGTCATAGCTTCCCAGCTATGACTGACATTTATAAGAAACTTCTCTATTATTTAATTACTTGATAGAAATAGGGTCTTATTAGTTGCTGAAACTGCTTTTTTCATGAACATTTGTAAAATTTGAAAACTTGATAGCCCATCTGTCGGGTGGTATCAGCCATTGAAGTAATTGTTAGTAAAAAACAGAGAACGGGTTTTGTGGGAAGCAAAGTGAAGCTCCATTACATCCTGGCATGGCCATATTTCCTTTGCAGGCAGACCAAGTGCCTGTAGAGATCAGAAAAACTTTTGGTGATGTCTGCATAACAGGAAAATGTTTGGTGTCCATTTTATAAATGACTAGAGTCTGAAAGTGCATAGGCATGTTTACTGACAGGTTTTTCCCATTTGAGCAGATACTGGTTTGGAGACAAGCTTTTCTAGGTATTTGTCATCACCCCATGAATTAAAAAGTGAAAGCTATTTAATATTTCATATAGTGCTAGTCCATCAATTAAGTGACCTTGTGTGAATTTTGTACGTTTTGGAGTATTGCTAATTATTTGGGCATGAGTATTGGCATTGTTTCATAAGCAAAGTTTGAAATAAATATTGTTGCTATTATTATTTTAGAATCTTTCAGTGTGCCCAGAGGATGAATCAATCATCATGTCCTCTTTTGTAAACACAATGACTTCACTAAGTGTGAAACAAGGTAAGCCCAAATGAACTTGGGAAGATGGGAACAGGATGGTGGATTACTATGGAAGCTTGATCACTTTTTTTTTTTTTAATGCAGTCAGCAAAAGGAGATAACTTAAGTAAACTGAATTTGTTCCCTTGTTTCTCTTCAGTTACGACACCTGCTTCTTGAAGTGTGTCCCTTTACCAGGGCAGCTCTATACAGATATGAGCTTTTGGAGAAGTACTGTTGAGACATAGTTCTACCTTTTGTTTTGGAAAGCATATCATACAGGTTTTAATCTAGATATTTTAATTCCTATTAACATGGCTGTGCTGGATGAAAATTCATAGATAAAAGCATGAGGTTCAATACACAAGTAATTCTTGAGTACTTTGGGCATTTTTAAAAGGTCTGATATAGAATCTGTAGGTTTTTTTCCTAAATATTTTATGTTCTGTATTTTTTCTCTTGATATAGTTGAAGATGGAGAGGTATTTGACTTCAGAGGAATGAGATTAGATTGGTTTAGATTGCAGGTAAGATTTCATAGATAAGCGTGATGCTTTACTAACTTAAAACCTTGGTGACCGTGCACACTACAGAGTATGATTCAGCCTGCCCAGCCAAGGGAAGGTAAAGACTTGTTCAGTGAGAAAACAATGCTTGGGGAGACTACTGCTCTGCTTTGCAATAATAGTATATTCAATTCACTTAATTTATTAATTTTCTTGCTTTCCAAAACCCAGTTGTTTAAGTGAGGGCTCAGAAGTGCACGTTTGTGTTTTGTCAATACATTTGTTCAACATTTTATCTGTGAATTAGTTGTCGTATTCAAATGATGTTAGGAGATTTCATGGAAGGGCAGTTTGCTTTGCTTATGCTATAGTGGAAATAGGAAATAATAAGGAAATAAAAATCCAGCCTGTCCGCAGTCTTTTAGTACACAGCTGTCCTTTGCATAGCATAATTGATATTTAACATTTGTATTGTTAAGTAGCAACAGAATTTGCAAAAAAAGCAACTGTAGATATACCATATATTTCCTTCTCGTGTCTTTCCAGGCCTACACCAGTGTTTCTAAAGCTTCGCTTGGTCTTGCAGACCATAGAGAACTAGGAAAAATGATGAACACTATCATTTTCCACACAAAAATGGTAGATTCTTTGGTGGAGATGTTGGTTGAAACCTCAGATCTTTCTATATTTTGGTATGTTACTAATCTGACTATAGAAGCTTTTTATTATTTAGTGGTTAGGTTGTCCTTGCAAGTGTAATTTTTTTAATAGCAAAATTTGTAGGAAGATGGGCCAGTGGGAGAATCAATTAGAACTTCTGGTTTCCATCAAAATCAGTTTGATAAATGTATTTCTGAAAATATCTAAGATTTTTCAAGCAATCATAATTGATCAGGAGTCATTTGCAGATTCTTCCTAATACATTTTTGCAAAAGTTGTAAGTTTTTGCAGTGTCTGTGGCAAACGTGAGAGAAGAATAATTATAGAGATGCAAATAAACTACAGAAGCAAATGCAGAAAGCAAGCTTCTTTGAAAACCTGATGTAGTCTTTGGTATAAATACAATGTTTTTTTTGTGTGAAGTAAAACTTCATTTGCAGCAAAATTAGGCATGCACTTCATTTAACTGTCTATTTCTGATCAGTTTTTATAGTCGTGCTTTTGAGAAGATGTTTCAGCAGTGTTTGGAGCTTCCCTCTCAGTCAAGATATTCAATTGCATTCCCATTGCTTTGTACCCATTTTATGAGCTGTACCCATGAACTATGCCCAGAAGAGGTAATTTTAAAATATATTGTTTTAATTATTTTCATCTCTTGCTTAAAGTAAGGAGGACTAGAGCTGAACACTGTAAGGTGGTGTTTATGGCAGTACAAGATTTGAGGGAGGAGAGTGGTAAAAAGGCAAGGAAAATAGTAGATACCTTTTTACATGATTCTTCACCCATAGATCTTAAAATCCTTTTCTAAAGTGAGTAAGCATTATTACCTTTGCTTTAAAGAGAGTTTAAACTGAGGTACAATGGTTACACGACTCTTCTGGGTTCATTCAGCTCAGATGGTAATTAATCTTACATGCCTATTAAAACTTAACAGTTTTTCTTTCAAATGGTTTATAAACTTAGAGTTAGAAAAAGGAATTAGGGAACTGCGAGTTCTGTGTGGCTTGTTAGAAATAGTGTTTCTTCAGTAAGACTAAAAAAACAAGCCCAAAGTGATACACAGGATAATGTGTTTATTTGGGTAAGAACTGGGTAATGCAAGTCCTCTTGGATTAGAATTGGAAATGAAAAAATGTGAAATGTGGATTAAAGAAATGGACCCTTTGTTCAAGGAAATAGTTTGATTATGAGGAACTTCTGTCTGGTTTTGTTGTAATGAAGTGAATCCTTTAATACATTTCCTTTATATCCCTTGACTTTAGAATTACTCCAGAATGTAACTTGGCCAATTTTGTGTAGCACTCATGAAAGTGTTTTCATTCTTTACAGTGCTCCTCTGAAACAATTGGATTAATAAGATCTATTGTAATATGCATGATGTGGGTTTTTCTTTCTTAAACATTAAATCCTCTTCTGTTAAACTTCTTTTCAGTATATATCAATATCATTATTTTCTCTGCATACTTTCCTTTAAGCAGCAGCAAATTGTATTTATACTAGACAGCCACAAAAACTTTTCTAGGAAAGCTTCCCTTCAGGACCAGAGATGTCTTTCAGAACAATCCCAGTATCAGTAAGGAATCGGTAGCCAAAGTCCACTCTACAGTAGTTACTGTGAATTCAGCTGTAGCAAACAGATTTCACCTCAGCCAGCAGAACTTTGAGGTCAATATCAGAATTGTATGACTTGGTAACTATTACCATTTTGGAAAAATAATCTTCACTGTGCTGTGCACAATGTGTGGCTGTTAGAAAGGAAACATTAATGGTGAAAGAAGGATTTCAGTGAGACAAAGGCTATGCATGTGCAGATCCAGTGACAAAGGAACTGAATCCAGAAATCAGTGCAGCAGGGCTTCATTACTGATGTTACTAGTGGTATGAAGGACAGTGTGCTTTATCTATAGCTTGTGTTGCATGTCCTTCTCCTAGAGTTAGTGCTGATAGGAATTAATGAAGAGGTGATTTACAGAAATCCGAATACTGGACACATACAAGTAGATTCAGTCCAAAATGAAACATGAAAACTTTTTACAACCTGTTTTGCCTCCTTTTACAGAAGATATTTTGCAAGATTATTGAGGACTGATTAAATTCATTATTTTTTATACCCTAGTTACATGTTTTAGTGAACTGTTATCTGCAGTACAGTGTGCCTGATGTGTGAGTATTGTAGGATTAACGAGACACTGAAACAGACTTTCTTTATTTTCCCCCCTTTAACAGCGACATCATATTGGAGATCGTAGTCTTTCCTTGTGTAACATGTTCTTGGACGAAATGGCTAAGCAAGCTCGAAATCTTATCACAGACATTTGCACGGAACAATGTACACTGAGTGATCAGGTGAGTGTGGGTGTGTCGATTTTAATTACCATTGAGATTTTTCTCTGTTCTACTTTCGGAATTTTTGTAGATCTACTTCTTGTTCACTCTTTCCTCCCTCTCTTTTGAGAAAGTTTTTCTGTTTATAAAATGGAAGGTGATTTGAGGAAGACTTAGTAATATTAGAATTGAGTAGTTAGTAGTTAAAGGAAGAACATGTTACTTGTATGATGAAGTCTCCACCTGGTCCATAAACTCATTTCATGTGTCACAGCTGCGAAAAAGTTGGATTTTAATTTGGAGAGGCTGTTTCTTTTTTTGTTTACTAGTTACTGCCAAAGCATTGTGCCAAAACCATCAGTCAAGCAGTGAACAAAAAATCAAAAAAACAGACTGGAAAGAAAGGAGAACCTGAGAGAGAGAAACCAGGAGTCGAAAGCATGAGGAAAAACAGATTGGTTGTAACAAAGTAAGGTGCTTCTTCTGTTCCTTTCACCTTGAATCCCAAGCCAAAACATGTATGGTTTGCATATTGAATGCTTCTTGCTTCATTTGAGTAAGCTTAATTGACTGTAAATACAACAACTTTGTAGTCTGTGATCATGTGATACTTCTGTAGATTGTACAGAGACTGAAATCTGTTAAGTAGAGCAATAGAAATGTTTCTCACTTTAATTTATCCCCTTGGCTGTTTCCTTTCCTGAGCAGAAAGTATCCTGCTGGATATGTATGATTTTCCTGTATATATTAATCATTGTGGAAGTGGAAGCCCAAGGAGTGGATGGCATGTTTGATTCTGCCTTGCTTTGACCCTGTTAACTGGGTGAAGTACAGGCTGGGCTGGAAGTTCTTGCTACCAAAAGGCCTTCAGCTGCTAGGATGGAGTTGAGGATCTAGTGCCTCAAGATGGTAGAGTGATGAAAGCATAAAGAGGAAGGAAGCTAGGGAAGGAGACAATAAATGTTTAGTGTTGTGGCTGGGAGCACCCAAACACAGGCACTGCTGAAAGGGAAGTGGTTTTGCTACAGTTGCAACAGCCAAACATCAGAAAACTGTAAAGGCAGACAAGCTGAAGAAAAAGTACTTAGTCATAGCTTGAGCGTCAGTCCTCAAGTGTTTTCAGGTTTTTAATGCTGGCTAATACCAAACATTACTTGCATTTCTTAGTTCAGTTAGGGAAAACCACCTTAACTGACTGTTCTTTTCAAGGAGAAAAAAAATACATATATATGTGTCATCCCTGTGTGTGATGCGTATCAGTATGTGCTTGTAGAATGTGTTCTTACCCAGAATACTGTTTTTTAAATGAACTAGACAAGTATCTCAAAGCAGAAAAAGACAATGAAAGGAAGAGCTAGAGCTGTACCTGCTCTTGAAGCGTCTTCCTTCTGGTGTGTGCTTTCCATGATAATACCTGCATATGTTACATGAAAGATTTTTCTCAGTTTTTTTTGTTGTCTCTTCTTAAAGCCTGGACAAACTGCACACTGCACTTTCTGAGCTCTGCTTCTCAATCAATTATGTACCGAATATGGTGGTTTGGGAACACACGTTTACTCCAAGAGAGTATTTAACATCTCACCTGGAAATCCGCTTTACCAAGTAGGAAATATAAAATTAATATTTATTTACAAGATAAGTCTTTGCTGATTTGATATTGGAAGTATTCTTTCCTTACTACATAAAGCTTATTTTTCAAGGTGGATTGTGAAATCTTAAGTCAAATTCCGACTAAAACGACAATTAATTTAGATATGCAGACATAGACAATTCCTATTTTAAAACAAAATATATTGAAATGCCTGTCACCTATTTAACAGCCTGATCGTGCTTTCCTAGTCCTTTGTGTTTTGGTGGTGGTGCCTATTTTTAGGCATTTATAGACTCTTCTCACCATTCTTTTGCATAGTATTGGATTGTCTCAAGTGTTTGAGTTTACTGAATTGCTGAAAGAAAATCCAAAAATCAGAACTCGTGACCTGACAAAGCCAGTTTGCTAGATACTTTACCTGTTTTTCTTAAAATAGAAAAGTACTGCCACTTGATACTCCTATCCATTCTTACCTTGATCTTTCTATCATTATTTATAAAAAGCAAATGGCAACTTCTGGAAAGGACTTCATATTAAAGCAGCTAGTGATCCTAGTTGTATGTTATGCCCAGGATTAGTAGGTATATATTTCAAGCAGGGCATAAAGGCTTAATAAGTTTTAATTATCAAGACATAATAGTAGATCACTAGAGCACTTCATCTTTCAAATAAGACAGGGTGGCATAAAAGTGAGGTTAACTTCATGACTTTAAAAGAAGTCAGCTGTAATCTTCAGATTTATGAACTCACACCAGTGTTGGTCACTTCGGCTTATTTTTTTGTAATTTGGGGGGGGGTTTGCTTGTGGACTGGGGCTGAAGCCATGGGCAGATGGCTTTCAGAGACTGCTTTCCTTTTTCTTGCCTCATGAAGGAAATGAGACAATATCCAAAGAGAACAGTATTCAATTTATAATTATTTTTCAGATGATTAAGTGACATTTATTGTCATACAAAATTTAGGCACTCAAATACAGTAGTAATAGTTAATATTGCAAGATAATCAGACATGCCTTTAAATTTTTATGCAAAGCAACAGAACATAAACATTTTGTTTGAATGTTTTCAATTAATACTTAATTATAGCTATATGGGGTTTTTTACAGATATTTCAAACAAACTATGACAGCAACTTGTCAGAGAAATTTTGCAGTACTTAATATGCTCTGAATACTTTAAAATACATCATTGTTACTGCATATCCCAGAAGTTTTGCATTTTAAAAGACTTGAACATTAATTTATTTACCAAAGTAGTCTTCCACATTATGGATTGTCCTCATGTGGGAGGGGAGAGGAGGAGAGCTGTTTTAAAAATGCTTGCTGAGTTTTCTTACCTATCAGGAGATTTTTTCTGGAACCGTGAATACAATTGTCTGGCATCTAGAACTGTTTTTAAAAGTGCTGGAGTAGTATCTGTATTGAGTAGAGTTTTATACTTGCAGCTTGGACAAGTATTCAGATAAAAAATAAATTTGAATATGAAACAATTTTTATAGCTGTGTATTTTGTTCTGATTTATTTTCCTAATAAATGCAATTTTCCAATTTTTTCTGTTTCTCACAGGTCAATTGTTGGAATGACAATGTATAATCAAGCAACACAAGAGATTGCAAAGCCATCAGAGCTGTTAACCAGTGTAAGAGCCTATATGACAGTCCTCCAGTCAATAGAAAATTATGTACAGATTGACATTACACGAGTATTTAACAATGTTCTGCTTCAGCAAACCCAGCATTTAGATAGTCACGGTGAGCCAACCATTACCAGTCTCTACACAAATTGGTAAGTAATTACATGAACATTTGTTAAAACGGGTTTTATAATATTTCTATATAATGAAAAAAATCTGTAAATGGAGAAAGGGAGTTGTTTAGAATGTTCTTAAGTTTCCAACTTGAAGTTTACTTCTCCTGATACCTGTTAAAAGCACTTCAAGGTTTGCCTGTTCTGAAATTCACTTTTTACAGCAGGGAGATGTATACTAAGATACAGATACCAGGCGAGCCGTGANTACCTGATATCTGTTAAAAGCACTTAAAGATCCTAAGATACAGATACCAGTCGAGCCGTGAAAGTAACAGCAGAGTCTATAGGCTTTACTGTCCTGTGTTACACAAGTATACTTCATCTCTGTAGAATATCAGTGAGCATGCGTCTTTTTGTCTAAAACTTTCTCCCTTTCTGATAAGGTATTTGGAAACTTTGCTACGACAAGTCAGCAATGGTCACATAGCCTATTTTCCAGCCATGAAGGCATTTGTGAATTTGCCTACCGAAAATGAATTGACATTTAATGCTGAGGAGTACTCTGACATATCAGGTAAACTTTGTTTCTACCAAACACTCATGAGATCAGACTGTATGCTATGCTTGACTAATTGGAAAAAGAGCAGCTCCTAGAGCTTTCTATTGTAGACAGCATTGCTCAGATTTGAGTAGTATTTTATGTACTCCTTATTTGTGCTGCGTCTCTGTTTTGAGCTCGCTCGCTTTTCCTGTTGTGGGTCAAAGTTAGGGTTGTTGCATTTTAACTACAGAGACAGGCATACGGTGTTGGTGGTGGCTGCTGCTTCAGTTCTACTACAATACAGGTTCTTGTATCTAAAATTCTGCTTTGCGGTAAAATACTTTTTCAATTAAAATACTAGTACTAGATACATGATGGGCAACAAATAACTCAAGAATGAATGTTTGAAGTAGAACAGTTTGTTTTGTTTCTCAGAAACGAGAGCCCTTTCTGAGCTTCTGGGACCATATGGCATGAAGTTCTTAAGTGAAAGTCTGATGTGGCATATTTCTTCACAGGTTGCTGAGCTTAAGGTAACCTTGGGAAATTGGTGGGTGGGAAGGCGGGTAGTGTTCTGTTTAAGCTTCCTTTAGGATTTTTAATAGCTATGCTTCTGCATGCCATCTTTTTTAAACAACTACATCAAACAAACTGATAAAGCTGTGAATTTTATTTCGTAGTATATTTGCACACATAGTACGTGTCTATCCTATGTTCTTCAGCAGTTGAATGGTCAGGAGTTTATGAAGGCGAAATGTTTTTAAGATCTCTGGTCCATTGACTCTCAAAACTTAACATGAAGAACTCAGATATAGCTTAGCCATCTGTAAGGACTTAACTTTCTTTACTATGTGCATTAACACTTAACATTTAGGTTACACTGATGGGAGACTTCAGGTCTTTTTTTCTTTATTAGTTTTCCTTGGTTTTAGACATATGTTTCTCTCTGGCTGATCAGCATCCATTTATTATAAAGGTCTGTATTCATAGAAATAAATTTGATACCTACAACAACACAAACAGTAAAGCTGATACCATGAAAAAAAAGTGGAAATATGGGCATGTTAAGAAAGCTAGCTGCATGTATATTCAAAACAACGAACAATGACAGGGGAAGCACTCTGTGCCTCTGTAATTAACTTTTTTTGGAAAGAGGTTTTAATAAACTTAATAACATGCACTGCTTTCCCAGGATAGTCATACTATTAAAATGTCACTAATTAGCATATATTTGCTTTTCATATGACTTACTCTTAGAATTAAATTTGGAAATGACACTAGGTTGTTACTACATCTCATCATTCTCAATTTATTTAACCACTAATTACAACAAAGAGGTTTTTGTAACTATTCATATGGGCTATGATTTTAAAAATGCACATGAGTACTTAAGAGATCTAAGGAACTTTCATTTTCTTCTTCAGTATCAATTTGCTCTTATTAGCATGCCAGGCCTTTTAGAGTATGTATTTTTAATACATCCCACCTTACAGTTTTAAAGATTTATTATTTTTTTTTTTTTAGTGGTGGTAAATGGAGTTAAGTCCAGTTGGTGACCAGGCACAAGCGGTGTCCCACAGGGCTGCTTTGGGACCAGTCTTGTTCAATATCTTTATCGATGACCTGGATGAGGGGATCAAATGTGCCATCAGGAAATTTGCACATGATACAACATTAAGTGGGAGTATCTTCCTTGAGGGTAGGAAGGATCTGCAAAGGGATTTGGACAGGCTGGAGTAATGGGATGAGGTCAATGGGATGACATTTAACAAGGCCAAGTGCCAGGTCATTCACTTCGGTCACAACAACCCCAGGCAATGCTACAGGCCTGGGAGGAGTGTCTGATAAGGGACCTGGGGGTGCTGGTGGACAGCCAACTGNGAGGTCCTTTCCAACCCTAATGATTCTGTCATTCTGTTCTCTCTGTAAATCCTGAATTTTAGTGCTGCCAAGTTGCTATAATGTACAATGGCCTAGAAGATTTACAGCCTTTTATTTAGTGTCACAACTGAGGCACTGCTCCTGCTTTCCAAGCTTCTGCCAAGAGTATGCAGCAATCCTGACCTGTGTAACCAGCTAGACAGGGTAATTAGTTCCTTATGCCCATTCCAATTTTTGAGTTTCAGGTTGAGACTTCCTAGGTGAGAACTCTGTTACTTTAAGGTTAAATTCTATCCACAGTGACATCTTCCACAAAGCTATTGGGTAGACGTTTGTTGCTGGCTGCTTTATTTGTCCCCTTTACTGTCTTCCTCAAAATCAGCGCAAGAGTTTTGCTGTTTTCTTACACCGCTAAGGATAAGCAGAACATAATGTAGATCCACATGACCGCATATTTGGAGGAAAAAAAGAGAGTAATAAAATGTTCATCTCTTGGCTGAGATGCAGTTGGCTTACCAGAGAGCACTAAGGAACATCTGGGTTTGGGGGAAGGAAGCGATGAGAGGATAGAGTGGTGAATATATTAAGGGTAGGGTTCAACACGCTTGCTTTGCTTCCTGCAGTGGGACCAGGTGTTTGGTTTATATCTGAAGTTTAAGACTGAGGTGAGGAGGGGAAGTTTGCCTCATTTCAGTCACTACTTGAACTCTTCCAGCCTGTTCCTTTTACATTTTTAAATAATATGCTGGTTATTTTTCATAAAGCTGAAAGCTTGACTCAGTAACAATGTGCGTGGGCTGTTGCCTTCAATCTTGAATTCTGGAGAGCATTGAGGGATTTAGATGAAAATATCACACATCTGCCAAGTTCTGACACATCGGTTGGTTTAAAATTGCCCATCTTGATTTCAGTGCAAACCAGTCTTGCTTTGGCTTTCAGCGTTAGAAGTACGCCTTTCGTGTCCATGTGCAGGCACACATTCTTGGAGGGAGGTAGTTTGCTGCATCTTGGATAGCTTATTTCTTTCCTTGCCTCTCACTAAATACAAGAGTAATGAAAGTGGGAAGACTGGTGGCTAATGGACAGATTTGAGCTTATGGAAATAGCATGGCCATGACACAATGTGATTGAACCTGAGAGTTCTAAACTGTTGGACAGATCTGCTCTGCTACTTGTCTAGGAGGTGAGAGTAAACACAAACCACTGTTTATTCCATAGCAGCATTATAGTTTTGTGTTATTTTCTCCTGGGGTCACATCAATAATTCTTCAGCAACTGGCAAGAAGGGAAATAAATTTCTATGTTTTACCCTGTTTTTGGAGAAGCGAAGTAAAATAAAGCTATTAAAGCAGTTAGCAGAACTCTCAAGGTCCCATGTTTGTGGATCCTTAGCAGTAGGTTCCTGTAGGTGTATCTCCTTAAATATTTATAGGATAGATCTTAAGTTACATTTCAGTGTTACAGTGGCCTACATGTTTGATGAATAGTAGTTTTTCTTCTCCGTCCTCTTTGCTACTTTTGTGCTGCTTGGTAATTAAGATGTATTGGAGCGTATCCATTTGAAGAGTAAAATGGTTAATAATCTTTGGAAGACCACCCCTCCAGAATATTGTGCTTTCTTCCTGTAGAATAAAGTACCTATTTCTTGCTTGAAGAGAGTTTAAAAATACTACTTGGAACAACATAAGTTTCACAGCTAGCAAGAAACCCTTTTCAGATCTGACATTTTATAGGTGTGATTATGCAATCTCTGTAATTTAAATTTAAATCTGATACATATTTGGAGAATGATTCCACGATAGTTATTAAATTTACCCTAAAGCCACAAGTTGCATGTATAAGAGCTGTTACAAACTAGAAACAGACATTTTATTTTCTTTTGGTCAAACTGACATGAAAAATAGGGCACTCGAGTTTTAACTGTTGCAGGCTAAGGTGTTGAGACTCGAGGAAATGTCTTTGTTTTTATTTTATATTATAATGGAAGAAAATTTCAAATAAGCTGCACCAGGATTTAACTGTGACTCTTACTCCTCATTCCATTTTTCAATTTTGCCAACATCAAATTTATAGTCCTTACAGTATAACTAGGAAAAATAGTAACTGAAAGAACAAATTACCTGGTGAAGCTGAATTTTTATTGTAGAGGTATACTTTTCTTATAAAAGCTGAATACTTGTCTTATAAAAGCTGAATAGCATGAGGAGCTATTGTCTGGCTTTACTGAGTCTCATTCCTTTCTTTTAAGAAGTTGTACATGTTGAATACAATGATCATGTTTTAAGGGGTGTTTGATTCTTTGCTTTTAGATTCAGAGCTGGTTTTGTGTAGAGTGGTGCCTGACAGTAATGATGATATTGTAGTCCTATTCCAGTTTTGCTGCCGCTCTGCTAGATGGGAATGTGATGAAATATCCATGCATTTATCCTGGTAACATACTGCAATCTATTGCTGACCTGAATCCTTGCTTCTTTTTAGAAACTTGTGGTGGAGAACGTTGAAGTTCTCACACAAATGAGGACCAGCTTTGACAAGCCAGACCAGATGGCAGCACTCTTTAAAAGATTATCATGTGGGTAACTTGCAAGGTCCTACTAAAGATGAACAACTGGGTTTTTATTTTTGTCTTTGTCAAGAAAATGAGAAAAAAATAATTTCTCTGTATTAAGTACACAGAATCAGCAAAATGTGAGCTCACAGAAACTGATGCATCTTTCAAAAAAGTTTCATATGTCTCACATGCAGGCAAAATGAGATGCCAGTTTTAATTAGTGTCTGGGTGCTATAGAAGTGATGAGCTTTGGGCAGTTTTCAGGGATGACAACTCACAGCTGTAGCAGCAGTAATCTTCAAACTGGGTGTGTAGCTGCAGAATACAACACGTGGGCTTTTGGGTTTTTTGACACATGTTGCTGATTTGATTCCATCACAGTGTAAATTATTGCATTCCTTGGAAGGAATTTTTTGCATGTAACTATCATAAGTAATTGTTTAAGGCAAAAATAATTATTACAAAATGACATTTTTGGCATTAAGGAAACACAGAATTAGTGTTAGTATCCAACATTATCTGCAGTGTGTAGCAGGATTCCTTCTGGGAAGTGGTTAACAGGATAGCCTTCTACTGAAAATAGAAATACTCCTGTCAGTTCAGCTATAAAGCCTTGCTTAAGCACTGCTCATGTAGGCTCTTTTGAGGATTGTCATTGTCTCAGTACCTTTGTTTTGCAACATTTTGTTAAATGTTTTCTTTCTCTCTCTTTTTGGCTTGTTTTTTCTTTTATTTTTGTTTTTCATTTTTTGTTTTTCATTTTTTAAAAGAATTGAGCTTGTAAACATCAACAGGTTCTTGTTGACTATTGTTCTTGTTTCTGTTCAGCTGTTGACAGTGTTTTGAAGAGAATGACGATTATTGGTGTTATCTTGTCTTTTCGGTCGTTGGCACAGGAAGCACTTAGAGATGTAAGAAATAACTTAATATGTTTCAAATAATAATTTTAATTGCATTAATGGGATGGAATGATAGGGTATTTAAAGCTTCACTATTTGGGAATACTGCTTCTTAAAAGATGGATAAAATGGCAATACTCAGTCATTACTGAACCTTGAATTGCAGTTTGGAGGTGGGGAAATCTGCTTTTTTGAGGACTACTCAGAGAAATGTTACATTAAAACATAGACCTTTTAGTTTGAGCATGCCTTAGCATTTTCTGTGCTTAGTACATTTTAAAAGATTTAATTACACTTTGCAGTCAGTTTGATTTTGTGTTTAATTAGGGTTGTATGTCTTAAATCTGCAAATTCAGATGCACAAAGGAAAAATTAAAAAAAAAAATCAGTAAAACAGTGGTAGTGTCTAATTTATCATTAACATGGGAAGTATTTTTTTTCATTTTGTATGTCTTTGCGTCTCTTAGGTCTTATCCTACCACATTCCTTTCCTTGTAAGTTCCATCGAGGACTTTAAAGATCACATTCCAAGAGAGACTGATATGAAGGTAATGTTTGGCCTAAAGTGCAATAGACTTTTTTGGAGCTTACTGAAATATGTAATGGGCAAGACTTTCATGTGTAGTGTGAAAAATCCAGAAACACACACAAAAAAAATCCCCCACAGGAAAAACAACCACCACAACAAAAAGAAACCCCACAACTAATAGGATAAGCACAAGTCTTTATCTGCCTGTGATTGCATTTAAGAACTTCCATGGAAAGAGCAAAGAACAAAATTTTCCAAGTGTTAAAACATGACTAAGTGATAAAGAGAAGAATACTGAGATGCTTCATTGTGTGAGCACTATAACTGGTAAAACTAAATGTTTAAGGAGTCTCTGTATGCGATTGGAGCTCTCTGCATGTCTGATTTTTGACCTTAAATTGAAAATTCTTGTGAAACCACTGTATGAAATGCTTGAAAAAAAAAGTAGCAGCTTAAATAAGGTTCCTTACTGTATGGCTGTATATTTCCATACATTTGGTACATTATGTGGCTTCTGGACACATCTGCACAGTAGTTGCAGCCTAGCTGTTTTTTCAGTCTCATATCACAGCTTGGAGCCTGTGACAATGGTTTGCAAGCTTCTTAATGGTATTGTGGCAACTGGATGTGTAGATGTGTAGTGGCATCTACAACTCTTGATTCACTTCTACAGAAACAATTTTTGGAAATCCGCTCTTGAGCTAAGTATGGTTTTTGAGGCCAGAATATGTCGTTATTCCTGAACTTGAAGTTTACATCTTTCTTTTGACTCTTGAGTAAAGAAACTTAAGTTCTGTTGCATATGAAGAGTTATTAAATAAAGCGCATCCGTCTCCTCTTTCAGAAGTACATTACAAGAACCATTCAAGTCCATTGTGTGTATCTTATAATTTCAGAAGATACAGTTTAGCTGTCTGTCTGAAAATGAGTCAGTTTGCACAAAGAATATGTTACTGAAATTTCACACATACGCTGTTTCACTCCAAAATATCATCACATCCTCTTTGGAACTTTAAACCAGCCATAAATGTTTGATGTCCCAGAAAACATTGAGATTCATACCACAGTCAAGGAATTCTGTGGAAATGCTGTGGAAAATTAACATTGAGGATAATGGCTCACGATAAAAATTGTCAAAATGATGCCATTGCACTTCTCAAGGAAAACCTTTTTAAAATTCTTGCCTATAGTATTTACAAGGGAAATCATTGATCACCAAAGCATCATGGTCCATTATTGAATTTAAGGAATCGGCACACAGAAGAGAGGAGGAGGGAAGTTCACTGCTTGATCTTTTCAGGAAGCATCTTACACCTTCTACTCTCAAAAGGGATGGTGAAAAATAGGGTGGGATAAAGGCTGCCACAGTAATCATTTAAGACCATATTTTGCCATTGATATTTTTAAGTGGATGATAACAGATAATTTTAAACATCGCAGTGGATCTCTAAAGATGACCCTGAATTCATTTGTGTCAGCAGATACGAGAAAGCATACTATTCACTGATTCTCTTCTGGCAGTCACTGTAGTAATTTACAGTCACGTGAATAATTGTATGGCAGAAAAAAAACTACTGCTAAATAAAACCGTGCTGAGGACTTTTCTCTGGCTCATGCCTTGTGGCACCACCTAGTTGCCTCTGATTCACATAGTACTTGGCTGTCAGCCTTCTCTGGGTCTGTAGTTCCCCTGTGATTCTGAAATATTTACCTATTGTGTGTGTGGTTTTCTTCTAATTCAGAGTGTCCAAAATAAATTCTAAGTGCTGTGCTACAGTCCACCATGTTGTTGTTCACAGGTTACCAATTGTAAATGTCACATCATGTGGTGCAGTGTGACGCCATGTAGGCTTGTTTGAGAGTACGTAGCTTGCCTGAATGATGTTGAAGGACTGTGCATGGAAGAGACAAACCTCTGTATTCTTGTCCATAGTGCCTACTGGGAATAGTGGAAACTCTGACATGTGCTACTGGCAACTTTGCCCAGAGCTCTGTTTTGAAAACATCTTGTTGGAAGGGCCAGGACTGTGCTGTGAGCCTGCTAACAATTAAGCCCTGGACAATCAGCAGCACAGTGTCTGAGCTTTCTCCTGTCTTTGTCACATACAGCAGTGCAATTGTAGGCTACAAAGGCTTCTTTTGGGACAATAAGACAGGCTTCTTTTAAATGAAGGCATGTCAATAGACAGATCTTCATAAGGCTTTGTACAGTGCATTGGGCCAATTGCCCAATTGGGCATATTTTAGGATATAATAATACAGTTAATTTCCTATGTACTGAATTTACCCAAGCAAAGCATAAATATCTTCAAAGGTGGTGATGAAATAAGTACTTGGGGTTTATTTCATTATCCCTTAAACTTATGATTTGGAGTGACTGAAAAAATGGAGATTTGTTTTCCTTTTATCTGGTTATTTTTAATATTAAATTGTTGGGTGGCCTATACAGGCTTGTAGAAACAGATGTACATTTTTTCCACTGGTGCTTCTTAACCAGTTCGTTGTGAAGCAGCTCCTGTCCAGATGCTCTTAACTCCTTAAATGTAACTCAAGCTAATATCCTGTGTCCTGCTGACATCACAGCACTGTGCAAACAACACTTCATGCTGCTAACGTCAGAACTTGCCCTCAGGTAGCCATACTTGAGCACCCAAAGACAGTCTGTACAACGTGCACCATATGCAGCTGACCATCTATATGTGAGAATTTATGGACAAAGTGTCAAACATCTCAAATATTAACAGCAGTAGGACCCATTGCCAACGTTTCCTATAGTCCTTTGTGTTTAGTAGAAACCAGCTTTTTCAGAGCTTCATCTGATCTATGGTTTCACATACTTTGTCCAAAATGGAAATTGAGGAAAGAGAGAACTGTGAACATATGTTAATAGCAATGAAAGATGCAGCCTAGGACAGGCTCTTAGTTCCTCTAAGTTTTAGGGCTACTTAGAGTCTAATTCTTGTTACTTGGAATCACTGGACGCTGAATCTGTGCTGGATTTGAATGTTGTAAGATTTCTACCTTACTCTAATATTTTACCAGATGAACTTTAGGGTTTAGTCTAAAAATGCTGTATTTGCAGGTGTTAGCTGATACTTTAGCTATGGTAGATTTGGTTTCTTTGGAAGTGAAGAAAGGTGTAGAAACAACTGGTTGGAAGTCAGGACGTAGAAAAGTATACAAACATCATTTGTCATGACAAAACGAAATTACAGTCTAGCACACAAAGTACTGGCCCAGCTGTTCAATGTAGATTAGAAACACAAATCTAGTCTTTTTATCTTGGTTTAGCCAAGTCTATCAAAATTCCTTAATGCCTCAAACTGAAATATGAACATTTTAAACATGACAGCAAAACTGTACCTCATCATGTCAACCCAAAATGCATTCACTGTTGTCATTTTGTGTAATTATCTCTCTTCTGGTCCTCAGGTAGCAATGAATGTATATGAACTGTCATCAGCTGCTGGATTGCCTTGTGAGATTGATCCTGCCTTGGTCGTAGCACTGTCTTCCCAAAAATCAGGTAAGGAGTTACAACTTAATAAAAAAATAGTCTAATAAATAATAACAG
>VWZY01000189.1:215067-229323 GCA_013399075.1 Chloroceryle aenea
AAAAATACTACTTCTGCTATATGTTTTTTGATATTGAACATGCAAAACAAAAATTGCTTGTTTATTTCCTAGAACAAAAATGTATTTAGTGATTATTTTAGATAGTGTAGCTTTCATCTGTGTGTAAATTATTTCATATAGGGAGAGTTATAATCTTGTACCTATTGTTCTTATTGAAAACAGATATTGGATGTGCATTTCTGTGAAGTAATTACAGCATTCCTAGTTTTATTTTGAAACTTTCACCAATCTACGTACTATGACACTATCTAACATTACAAATGTTATAAGACTGCTTCTCCTTCAGACGGCGAGCCTCTCCCGATACTCTTAAACAACAGCAAGTGGTGTTGTTTGTATAAAGCATAGTGGACATTTTTTTTAAACTAATTTCTGTGGTGCCCTGTTGGCATTAACACTACCATTGTACCCTGCTGTATAATAAACATTCTTACACATTTATCACATGTTGATAAAATGTTGGCCCTTAACCACTTTTTATATGTTTTAAATTTTTGAAATTCAAGTGTACCTTCCATAACATACAATAAACACTAGACTGTATTATCTGTAGGTGAATTATTTTTAATATAAATGTTATCCTAGTATTTTAAGCTTAAACTGTGCTGTTGTGCATTGATTTACATCTCACAGTTCATTAAATATCAATCCTTAGAGCTTTTATGTGAAGACTTCTAATCTTTCACCTTTTGGCTTTTGCAATAGTGAATCTTGTAAAAAGTTGGAAGAAGGAATTAAAAAGTGTAAAAAGTGTCAGTTTAGTGCCTTCATCCTTTAAATCTCATTTTTACATAATAAAGCAAGAAAAGCTTTTATCTAGATGTATCCATAGAAATAAGAGTATTGTTAAAGTATAAAACTTTAATCATAAAGCAGGAGTGTTGCTAAAACCGTAACATCAACCATCACTGAGACAGATGTATAATAGGCCTTTTTTTGTTTTATCAATCATGCAAATTGGCATGCAGGGCAGCACTGGCTCATTTAGCCCGCAAGCTGACCAGATGGTTGTGCGCTCTTTAATCCACAGTGTATAAAAGCTGTGTGTTTCTCAACAGGCTCTGGACATTGTATAGAGCCCCTGTTCTTGATGCAACTTCTCTGCACACTGGTAACTTTTTCTATTCTGAAAGAGCTGTTGTGTGCTCAGTTACAATAGATTCCTCTGTCCGGAGGAAAAAAGTACTGGAATAAAATTGTCCTAAGGAAGTAAGACAGTATGTCTATATTTTTCCTAATTAGGTGTTTTATGTTACAACCGTGGAACTGGTTTTAAATTGATAATTTAGTACCGTAACAGATAAGCTTGTTCGTAAAGAATTTAGGTTGAATGAGAGATTTGGGTTCTATTCTGCAATATTTATCACCTCATACATTCCAATGCCTAGGCTTTCATTAAGGTTTTGATTAGAATGTACCCTTTTTTTTTAAAAAAAAAAGCATATTTTCAAGACTGACTCTTGGAAGACTCATATTTAAGAAATAACCCATTTTGTATCTTTAATCTTTTTTAAGTACAAAGCAATTGTATTTGGTTATTTACCTTGGATCCCTGTCAGCTTTCCCCTGACTGAGGTATTACTGGACTAAGCCCAGGAAAGAGATAACTCTGATGGGTAACTAGTGCAGAATCTCTGCAGGAAGCTACTTCTGATGCAGATGGATTAGATTTTGTTGTGAACCTTTCAGACTGTAGCTTATTTGGGAACTCTTTGTGGCTGTATCGTGCTGTCTAGCCCACAGATGCCTGAGATGGTGCCTTTTTGACTACACGTCCCGCAAGAACTCTTGAGGAAGCTCAGAACCAAACCAAAGGGTGGGGAAATGGAGGAAGAATTACGTGGACTCGCACACATATTGGTTAGGTTTTGTAGGGGTTTTGGGTGGGAGAGAGAGGGTGTTCTTGCTTTGTTCTTGCTTGCTGAATTTCTATTATTTCTGAGCTACAATAAAGCTATTTAGGGTTCAGCCTGCTTGTGGAAGGCAGAGCACAGCAAGTAGAGTCCCCAAGGCCACCTGCACCCAGCCACTACATAAACGGCCTGTCAAACAGAGTTTGTTGGGGAAGAAGGTACAAAGGTACAGAGGGAATTACACAGAATCACAGAATCCNACTCACCCCTTACATATTTGAAAACATTGATGAGGTCACCCCTCAGTCTCCTTTTCTCCAAACTAAAGAGACCCAGCACCCTCAGCCTTTCCTCATAAGGGAGATGTTCCACTCCCTTAATCATCTTAGTAGCTCTGCGCTGGACTCTTTCAAGCACTTCCCTGTCCTTCTTGAACTGAGGGGCCCAATTCTTCCTCTGGGGCTGGCAGCACCATGTCCACAATTTTGTAAGATCAGCTGTTGATGTTGTGTATCAAGTCATCTCAGGTTGTCTTTTGTTCATTTCCAGAAGTGTTTGTAATTCCTGGAGCATGAAGCACAGATGGCTGAGCTGGTCCCATATGGAGCCAGTTTGGATCAAATGTCTAATTCACAGGGAGGGTTCTGCCTCACACAAGAGAGAGCATGTAAGAAGAATGTCCTGTTGCTGCCCAGAAAGCTATTTGTATAATTTAAAAAGATGTGCCCAGAAATGTGTCCATCAGGACAAAAGATCACCATCAAAAACAAAGGCTACTGGTAAAACCTTTTTTTGCTGCAGCAGTTTGTTTTCTAGGTAGGAAAAGGAATTGGTAACCAAGCTGACACCTCGATTATACTGGCTTTGATGCACTGCAGAATGATGTTCTCCCCAGAAAATGTTGAAATGAAGCCTGTGATTTGAGGAAAGATAGGGAACTTCTTCAGCAGGTCATTGTGGGCTTATATGACTTCAGAGCTTAATCATTCCAGATAGAAGTCGTCTCAACCATCACTAAATAGGCCATGCCTCTAATCTGTGTTTTTGCCAGAAGCTTCCCTGGTCCTGGGATTCAGCATCATGATTCACATCGAGGAGCAAACTCTCAAGTTACTTCCCAGTAACTATTATAAATTCTCTGAGTTTGGGTATGTCTGGACCAATGCTGTAAGATTGATGCAGGTGAATTGCTCCATCAAGCTGAAACTCAAAGCTGGGTTTATAGGTGTAGCCAAATACCCTGCTGAAGCAGTAAAAGTCTTTTAGACATAGGTTTAATTGTTTTCATATTCAAATTCAAACATCTGTTAACTCTGTAGTATGTTTTGGATACTATAGAAGTAATTTATTGTCGTTGTATTCACTAGTAAACTTGACTGATTGATGAAGGACTGACTGAATACACAGAAACTGCTTTTCTTTCTACCCTTGGAACAGTGCTGTCTGTGCCTGGTTGTGCAAAACAAAGTCATTTAAAGGACAGGTACACACATTTGATTTGGGTTTATGGGCAAGGACCACTGATTTTGGTGTTGTCAAACAGGTTTTAAAAACTAAAGTTCTGCCTATTTTTTTTTCCCCCAAGTACAATTTTGGAATCATTTTTAGGATAAAGGTAAATCTATATATCTTAGGACTGCTGAAGTTCTGCCTATTTTTGTCTTTCCACTTTTGGAATAATTTTTAGGATAAAGGCAAATCCTCCCCCAAAATGAAAAAAAGTTGTTGGTTTTTTATTTATTTACTGGATTGGCTACTGCTTGTATGCTTTTAATATTTGTCACGTTCCAAGATATGTAAATATTTGTACTAACACGTGACAAAATTGAAGTGTCCCCCGGACCTTTGTCCAAACCCCTAGCTTATTTGTTATTAGTCATGCTGCTTCTAGTCCCACTAGGTCAAACCGACCTGCTCCCTGGATATCATGTCAGTGTGTCTTGCACAACTCGGGAATTGAAAATGCTGCTATTAAAATCAGAATGAAAAACGTATGTTGAGCTTAGAGTTAAGGAAGGGGATTTGAATCATTTCTTGTGTAGACTTCCAGGCTCTTTGTTTGTTCAGGATAACAGTAAACTTAAAGTGCCTGCTCATAATGAAATAATAAATAATGAAATTATGAATAATAAAATTATACTACCACCTGTGTGAGTACAGCTGCCAGCTTCAGAGCTGTTACAGCTGAAGTATAAAACTGCAGTACCAGTAACTCCAGTTCACTGTCCATTAACAACGTAATTTCATCTCTTGTCAGTGCTCACTTCAGATTATGACTGGATGATGGGGAAGGTCACCACAGGTTACCTGCAAGCTCTTCTGCTTTTGCCTTCCCTGCCCTTGTCATTTGCCTTTTGAGTTTGGCCAAATTTCAGGTCAACTTGATGGGCAGCCAGTGTGGAGAACAGAAGACTTGTGTTTGGTAAGAGCAGTATTATTTCTAAGTACAAATGAAATTACAATCTTTTTAATAATAGTGAGGGCACACTACCAATGACAATGAAACTATTCCTTGCATAGACACACAAAGGCAAGAGAAATTCAGCTAGGAACAAACTTTCAATTAATCTTATGCTATCATGGTGATAGAAAACAGTGAAATGCTAAAGCCGGTCTGTGCTGCTTGGATTTAGTTCCATTTGTGTCTTTGAAGTGGAAGACACCAGGAGTGATGTTTAGTGTTAGAATGAGAGCAGGTAAGAGAGAGAGTTCATCTCGGCAGTTTATTGTTTGGATAACAAAGCACTTCCAAGGGGTGAAAAGCAGCTGATAAAATGGGCTGAGCCTGTGACACTTGCTTTAGAGGTTACTTTATTAGGAAAGTAATTGTGCCACTATTTTCATAACTTTTTGTTTGAATGCCAAGGACATCTGTGAACTTTCATCTCCTAAAAGCTCAGAGGTAAACCCTAGCGACAAGATGTAAATAACACATTTGAGTTTTACCATACACTACTGTTTGCAGGCAGATGTGGGGTGGCAGAGGTGCTGGGTGAAAGTGGAGATGATCATTTGCTAAAAGGTGTGTGGAATCCGAGTTCATGTAGGTTTCAGCGTGTCTCTTCATCTGGTGCAAGTGGATTTTTATTTGCTAAGATGATGGCAGAGTTAAGATAGCTATCAAATGCCTTTCCAGAAGCATCCTGGAGCACTTCAAACTGACAGCCTCTTAGAGCTTGTCAAAACCTCAGTTACTGGCAGAAAATCCAAATAGCAAAAAAGAGCAGTTGCATATCAGCAAGGACATGGCCTCTTGACGTAACGTTGGAATGCCTGGACCTCAGCTGTAGCTGTATGTGCTGTTAAGAGCTCAGTGACCCTAGTCTGAAAGGGGAGAAGGAAGTGAAATCTAGTGATAAGACACTGAGGGACAGTTAAACACCACCTTATACAGGGATCTGATCCAGGGGGTCGGGGCTGTGAGAGGGTGGGTAGTTTGCACAAGCACTGGAGCAGAGACACAGAGCAGGCACAACCCTTGCTGCTCCTGCTGCTGCCTCCTCCTCCCAGGGGAAATCTACCAATACAAAATCCTGTGGTATTGAAAAATGTCTTTTTCCTAAACTTGTATTCTAATGATTCCAGCATGGCGACTGACAGCCCGATGAATAGAGTAGGGGCTCATCAGGTATTTAATTAGTCCTTAATGTGTAGGTAAAATACCTAAGCTCTTTTTAAGTTAGAAAACCTTGATCAAATTTATTCCTGCCCAGTTAAACTAGCAAATATTAGTGTGTCCACTTGTGAGCTATACTGCTAAAAAAGTGTTTGTGTTTCCAATTTTAGTAAGCAAGCCTGTGGCTTCAGGGAGAGGAAAAAAGCAACGTTGTATGAACAGTCTACAAATGTGGAAATAAAAAAACCCTAGCCTGAAAAAAAGCTTGTTGGGAGGTTACTTTTATGGATCTTGTGAAAGCAATACTAGGGGAGGGACAGTGAAATGGCCACACTTAAACCTTAAAACATATTTTAGAAAAATGCTACTAACTTTTTCCCTTGGTATTAGTTCATCTATAGAAGTTTAAGTAGTGAAGTGAAGTAAAGCAACTTTAAAACATTTAGTTCTCAACCCTGTTGCTTCATTATTTAACATTTTTAAAATTTCGTTTGGTTAAAAAAAAAAAACAACCACAAAACCAACAAAACAACCAACCCCCCCCCAAAAAATCCATAATATCATCTGGGGACTGGAGTAAGATTAACATGGTAATGATTTCCTGGGTGTGATATTTATTCTGACACAACTAAACCGTGTATGGGATTAAGAACTATGATCTGAAACACCCAAAGTTGACAAAATGTCCTCTAAATCACTTTTTTTTTTTTGGAGGGGGGAAAGGGCTTCACTGGGGTCTGGTGCATACTTTGAAGTGACTAAATCACTGGACATGCTGAACAGTGTGGACTGCTGCAATGGGCTAAAAGACCTGGTGAGCAAGAAAAAGGCTCTGCAGAAAAATAAGATTTTTGAAGAGGCTGGGCACTTCAGGTATGGCTGTGGATTATGTTATTGTGAAATGGCTTCACACTTAAATAATATTGTGGTATTTGTGCTTATAGACCACTCCCTCTTCCTTAATTTTGTAAATCTTCCTAATCATTTTTTCCACCCTCGTTACTATCTCTCAAAAAGTAAAAATACAAGTGTCAAAGCACAAACACCCTCACCAAGTCACAGCAGCGGCTTCAGCCTCAGGAGCTGTGCTGAATGCTAAAGCTTTCCAGTAGATCAGAAATGGGATGAAACACTGAGTCGTGAAGTTAAATATAAGTGTCAAGGAGCTGCTACTCATCTGGAAAGGCTCATCAGCTGTGTGTTCTTACTGCTGGGGCAAGGGTGTGATCCAGGGATGCATATAAGGCAACTAGGAATCTTAACCTGGAAGAGTTAAAAACTGCTGTGCACACGGGTTGGCTTCTTAAAATGAAGTTGTTTTTACAGGATTAGATTTCATATTTTTTGGCATTCTAGAGCATCTGCTGTTTGTGTGGCTCCACAGGTGTGTTAGTAAAAGCTCTCGGGGAAAGGCAATGTTTCTTTTCCTGAATTTGCTGAGGTTCCCATACAGAGCCCTTTGTGATCGCACCAGTAACTGCTAAAAACACAAATAAAAGACACACAAACTGCGTTGGCTTCTATTTATAGGTAATACTTTATCCTAGGGCATGTCAAACCAAATCAGCTCCCACGGAAATCAGCGGTGAGCCCAAGTTTCAGCACCTGGTGACATTCAGCTGTTACTGTAAAACTCAACTGTTCGTGGAGGGCTTATTTTTAGGCACGGGTGTGATTTGGTACTTAATACTGCTGGGTGCTGCTCATAAATCTGGGCAGGCAGGAGCAGAGGCAGACTCAGGCTGCGTAACCGGAGAGGCTGTAAATCTGAAATAGTAAATTTATGGTTTAACAAAATTAAACTCTGAGTGGTTATGGCCTTTAAGCTAGGCAGCTCAAATTATTTCTGCAGGAGCCAGACGAGAAATGCTGTGTAATGTATATGGTATTAGAGAGCTTTGCAGGTTTTTTTGCCTTAAATGCTCCATCTGGAGGCAATTACAACTTAGAGAGGGTTCAGTGGATTCTGTTGTGTCCCTAGTGTAGACCACAGTGGGAGGGAAGTATCTATTTTTCATTATCTGCATAGTCATAGTAATGGGGTATAGCAATTTGCTGCATTAGAGTAATGAACTGAATGTACGTTTGAATTGAACATCTGTACATAATACTGCCATGGAGGCCAGCTCACATTCATAAGTACTTGAGCAATAGTTAAGGGGGAAAAAATAATTCTTTGTATGCTGGGAAGCAAAGCAGCCGAGCATCCTCCTCAGAGTCCGCTCCAGTGCAGCAGCAGGTCCTCCCCACTGAAGCAAGAACTGCCTTCGGGACGCTAATGACATGCCAATCAGTACAGTTAAGTGACTGTAGAGGGTTGTTCTTCATCTTTGCACTGGAAAATTGCTGTATTTACACAGACAAATGAAGAACAGTGGAATTAAATGAAAATGCAGCTACTTTGCTTTAAAATTCAGGCAAATGCTTTGCCAGTCTTAAGTCCATGAGTCTGAGTAGTGCCCAACAAACTGTGCTTTGGATGTGTACTCAGCTTGGCTCCCTTTTGCTGTTTTCTTAATATTTTTCACAACTTTTTGATTCTAGAAGTATTTAGACAAACACTGTAGTCCTGCAGCATGTGCAATACTGTTATCTGAAGGGGGACCTTCATGGAACTGGGGACAAAGTTTTAGTTCTTCATTCCTCAGAAAAAAATAGACTCTTCTCACATTTCTTAGTTTTAAATACCTGTCTGATACTTTTGGCTTATTTTCCTATACTTTTGGTGATAAAATTGCACAACTGTGAAAACATCCAGGTATCTACATATGAATTCAGAGACAGTTGTATGTATGCTGCTGCGTCAGAGGAAGTACCGCTGCTTTTTGTCTTTTGAAATGTGAAACTATTGTTCTGAATGGGATCACAGGCTTTAGGCAATTTACTTATAAAGATGATAAAATTATAGTGGACATGATATTTAGATGATTTTAAATATTTGGAGTGATATTGTCACAATTTTGATGGTCACAAATTTATCAGCTACAGATTATGGATAGAAAGCATTTGTTGCCTCTGAATTTAAGATGTGCTCTTCCAAAGGAAAAGATGGAAGTTCCATCCTTTACTGTACTTGAATGTGCACTTAATGCCTGCTGAACCAAGGGATGAGGAAAGTTGTGGACATCATAATCCCAGCTAAACAAGAAATGGGAGTGTTTCTCTACCACGGGAGTCTCTTGTGCCCAGATTTGCTCAATATGTTGCCCTGCAAATGAGCTGGGAAGACTCAGGGAAGGATTGTCAAGATACGTCAGGAGGTTCAGCTATTTGTCTTCTGTCATAAGTCCCATTCAGTGTGGCTGAGTGCTTAGATAAGCACATACCTCTTGCAATAAATCTGTCTGTACTTTTTTGCAGGAGCACTAGTGCGAGTACTAATGTCCAGGTGGAAAATCGGCATTGGGGTAGCAAACTTCAGTATTGAGACGTGTTAAACTCTGACATGGACACAAAAACCTGGGAAAATCCCAAGCAGCAAACAGATTCACCCTGCAAAATGAGCCTGGTGCGGGACATGGATATGAACATGTGTCTGTGTTGATAGACTGAAAACCTACAATAGGTGGTAATAAACAGAATTGCCATTGGTATCATTTTGTCCTTGAAATGCAAGTTAGCTGGGCTTCTAGGTGTTTAAAGCAGCATATTTTCCTAGCCATCCTGTGAATTTTACCAGTCATGTAAAATGAAATATTTTTTTTCTTCTTTTTTTTTTTTCCTGGGACTTCAGGAATATGGGTAATATGAGTAAATATGAATAAGACAAAAAATATTCTAGGAGGTATGCAGACCCAAAGGGCACAGGATCATTAATAACGAGCTCATAGAAAGAGCTCCAAAAATTCCAAGTCTAAAAGACTGCATTAAAAGAACCTTTTCTTCTTCCTTACTACTTCCAAGTCATCTATGGAGAAGTTTGAACGATTATTAAAATAAGTTTATAGTCCCCTGTGTTTTGTCTACCTGAGGGAGCTGAAACAAGACCCTGGCTGGAACAGGAAATGTACAATAAATCCCATTTTTATGACTCTGTAACTGAATGACTTTATGGATTTAGTAACAGCCGTGTAAGAAGTATTGTAGAGGGGTTGTTTTGGGTGAGTTTCTTCATTGGTTTTGGGTGGGTTTTTTTGGTTTTGTTTGTTTGGGATTTTTTAAGGCAGTGTATATAAACAAATGAAATTGTAGTCCTGAGATTGCTACAGAAAGGTTCCGGAAAGTGAAAGCCTGTACTGAAGAAGTATTTTTATCTCAGCTAGTTTTCTTCTTAGGAACAGCCTGATTAGGTATGGTTACTCTTGCACTTTAGTTCAGATGGAATGAGTAGGAGCAGACCATAAAACATAGTACCTGGTTTATAAAGAGCAGCCCATTGGGCATGTGGCCAGCCTGAACCTGTGGCAGGTCTCTGAACACTGTCACAGGTTGCTGGTCTGAGGGGTCTGATAGAATGTGCAAACTGGAAGGGAAGAGGTGACATCACCTAGAGCTTACAGCCTAATGCTAGCTGTTCCCTATGGCACCAGTGGGGATTGTGGCATCTAAAATATAAACGTGTGCCATGCAATGTGAGCCCTTCATCACGGTAGTTAGACCAGGAAAAGTGATACCTGCTTTTTCTGCTTCTTTTCCTGATCTTTGCTCTAATTTTCCCTTTCCAAATTTCAGCTCTTCCTTTTTTGTTTGAGGCACGTGCTTCTTTCTTAACAGTTTGTAATAAACTATGGGGTTTTATGCATCCACAGTATCTAATTAATGTCAGTCCTCTGAGAATCGTAAATACAGATTTGTTGATCTGCTGAACTCTACACCAAGCCAGAGTAGATGCTTCCTGGTTTGAGCTGGGCTCTCATCCCCCCTGTGCCTCCTACAAAGACCTCTGTCTCATATAGGTAAGCTGCTGGGATGTGTATGTGGGGATGTTACATATAGCTGAAGGAAGACTATAGCATTTGGGGGTAGAACCGATGCTAACAAATACACTCAGGAGTGCCTTGACTGCAACCTCTTCATCTACAACTAGAGCATCTCACCCAGCCAGCTATTGCTTCTTAAGCCTGTTGTTTACCTGACTCCCCCAAGAGAAGAAGCAGTGGAGAGGGTGAAAAAAACCACACACTGTGTAAGGAATTAAAAAAACAACAAAGGAATAAATTACTGCCATCCATCTGGAAGCTGTTCCTTACTTGGCTTCCTTTTGGGAAAGGCTGCAAGAATAAAGCTTTCAATCCCTTTTCTTGTTTTCTGCAGCAACTGATTCTGCCATGTTTCTGTACCGAAATAAAATCTGGCCATCCCTAGAGCTGTGAGGGTTATCCAGCCACCTCCTGCTGAAATCCATCCCTGCCACACCGCAAGGCCACAGAGTTATTATTTTTTAATGGGGTTATATGTGAGTACCTGAGGGCAGTTTGGCTCCAAGCCACATTTTACACTGTTGTGGGTTACCATCATTGTTGTGGGGCATAGCAACAACAATAAACATTTTCTGTAATTTTTGTATGAGCTACTCCAGGGGCAAATCCTAGCCTTGGGCTTCAGCCTCACTGAGGACTTGTTTATTCTAGGAAATTACTCTGTGTGATACTATGGGCTGTATTATTATTATTTACATTTCTAGGTCTGTACCAAACCCTCAAAGCCCACCAGGAAACTCACAGACAGGCACTGCTGATCCCAGACCACTGCCAGGGCATGCTTTTATTAAGAAATTCCTGCTAGTCATCCACAGCACTGAGCTAATACAACAATAATACAATAATTTGACTAACCCCTTTTGGAGAGTTGAACGAGATTAGGAATCTGATTTTATCGCCACCCAACCTCAAAGGTTTAACATTGCCCTTGTCCATGCAAGCTGTAGAAAGAGATTTTGTTTTGTTTTCTTCCTCAATCTTTAGAAGGTGGCAGTAGAAAAGGGGATGAAATTCCCAAAGGCAGTGCAGTGGCACCCAAAGTTAAAGCTACTTCCCTGACAAACTTTTCTGATTGTATTTGAGTTCTGGGTGAAAATCCACACATTGTTTTGTGCAGTCACCTGGAAAACGTGTACCCTTGGGCACTGTGTGGTTCAAGAGCAGACAGCCTGGGGAGGAGAGAGCAAATCTCATCCCCTCTCCCATCACAGTTCTCCCTCTGCAAAATGGGAGTGATGGTTTTGACCTCTCTTAAACAGTATTTTGAGACTGGTGACTAATTGTAGGTCAGCTCATGTGTGAACACCACTCTCCTCATTTGAAGTACCTACGGAGTTTTGTTTCACTTAGTGTCAGTGCTTTACAATAACTGCATGTGAAGACACGGAGACAGTTGTTACTTTGCTTTTTTCTTCCAGCCATTTCATTTTCTCTCTAGTGTGACATCTCCACATCCAGGGCAAAGCACTGCAACTGCACTTCTGTAGCGTGAAACTACAGCCCTCCTCTTCATTGTCTCTCTTCCCGCTTTACCAGCCTCCTCAACCTGTTTAAAAGGTGTCAAGACTGGCTATAGTGCTTCTGTATAACAGAAAATAGCTGACATTAGGGTATAGATATTTGCTCAAAATAACTATGTTTGGGTGCAGCAATCAGATTGCCATTTTCAAGTTTAAGCCAGAGGTGAATTTTTGCTACCAGCTATAATGGAAATGCTAAGAGGTGATCAATGCCAACAAGCCCATCACTCAGGAGTCCCCCATGCCTCTAGCAACTGATCCTCACCTCTGTGCTGGCATAGGCTACCAGCAGCAGGGGTTGGCCAGAGGAGCAGGATGGTGGGCAAAGTTCTACCAGCTAATTGCATAGGAGGTGTCTTCACACCAAGGTTTGGAAGATTAAAGCCAGATCTTGTGGGTGTGTATTTTAGTGCTTGTCAATTTGTGGAGATGTCAGCATTTTCTGTACCAAGAAAGCACTTGCAGTGTTTTGCTGTTTAAGAAAGAAGTGCAAGGTCATCACATGTAGATCATGACTTGGAGGCTAAAAAATTAAACTTATTTAATCAATAGCTTATAGCGTGCTAAGAATATTGAACATATCGATCCTGCAAAGCAAAAGCATTAAAGTTGTTCAGTGTAATTCTCAATTCTAAAACTGACTGGAGGTGATCTGAAAGTTTTTCCCAGAAAGAAAATACAGAAATTTGAAGATTACATGTTGAAGGGGAAAAATATGAACTAGAGGCCATTCATGTCACTGGTTCCTTTGCATCATCTGGCCCATCTTGTTTGACTCAGATACCCCAGGATACACCACTCCCATGTCTGTCATTGCTGCCAAGTAAGGTTCCACAGAGAAAACCAGTGTATTCAGTTTGCAACCAGCTAGGTAAGGTTTTTTATTATACCACGTACCTTTTAAATATCTATTTTACACTACAAGAGGAAATTCAAGCCTCAGACTGCTATGACTAAATTTGAGGAGCTGAGAGGGTGAGTCAAACCAGATCTCTTTTTAATTCCCCCTGCATTTGAACAATCTCCCCTTTGCCTGCCCTTGTGGCTGTTTTGCAACACGTACAGTCTCCAGGGCACTGGCAGGCTGACTGCTGGCTCCTGAGGCTGTCACATGCACACGTGTGTGGATCTTTCTACTCATCCCTGAGGCTTGATGGATTTTTTTAGGAGTGCAGGGAACAATTCAGTTCTTGAAATTAGCACCTGCCCACAGAGGTGGGCAAATAAAACACCAAGTGCTTGTGCAGAGGATGAAACGTGCATGTGGTACCTCCACTACCTTTGTACAACTCCCTGTATACTTGACATGTGCTTTCACTGGAGTCCACTGGACTTCTGCAGCAGAGGGAGAGGATTAAGTTTCATCTGCAGTGATAAAGTAAAAAAAAAAAACAAAAACAAAAATCCTCACAAAAAAAACTTTCCAGGTTCTTTTTTCCCTGTGTTTCTGAGTCTGTAACCATGGTCGCTTTCAGGACCCATCCACATTTTTAGTCTGGTTTCTGAGCACAGGCTTCTGATAGGTGTCTTTCTGGTCCCAGGTTTGATTTAATGTCAGAAACCAAAATAATAAACCCACTACTACCACAGTAAAACTAAACAATACCTTTAAAACTGGGAAGTTTTATTCAGTTAAGAAATGTTAATTCATTTATAGCAAGGATCTTTTTTTCAGATCAAGTTGGGACACCCTTTGTCCTGCCTTTGCTCTGTGAGCATCAAAATATGGCCTCTTTTTTTCCTTTTTTTTCTTTTTTTTTTTTAACCTTATGAAGTGAAAGCACCCCCAGCAGCCCAGTGCAATGCGCTACATGTTAATCTGTCCTCCTTTTTTAACCCTCTGAACATTATTACAGGCTCTCCTCTAAAACCAGCCCCACTGTCACCCTTTCAAGGTGACCTCCACCATACTCCGTGCCTCCATGTGCAGCTCCTGTTCGAGCTTTGCACTGTGCAGTGTGCATGGAAATAAGCATTTCCCAAATACTGTGCGAGTGTATGATCTGAAATCAATGTCGTGTCTATGTTTACAGCCGTAATTTCTTCACGAAGCAAACGACGGGTGGGAAGATTTTCTTTCTTGGTTGCTTTTTGTTTTGTGGGTTTGCGGTTTTTTGGTTGGGTTTTCTTTTTTTCCTTTTAAAAATGATTTGTGGTGGTGGTGTTCGTTTGTTTGGTGGTGGCTGGTTTACATTTAAAAAGATCCCGGAACCCCTTCCCTCTTCCCTGCCGGGCGGAGCGCTGCCCGGTCCCCAGGCTGCTCCCCGCCGCAGCTCTCCTTTGTTCGGGGCCGAACTTCGGGCCGGAGTGGGGCACGCCCGGGCCCC
>VWZY01000189.1:229339-285383 GCA_013399075.1 Chloroceryle aenea
TAAGCCTCTTTTCTTTCCCTCGGTTTTGGTTGGGTTTTTTTGGTTTTTGGGTTTGTTTTTTTTCCTTCTCCTTTCTCCGCTTTTATCAGGCGCATCGCTGCTGGAAAAGTTTTGCTGTTGGGCAAGAGGGTGTGTGACTAATGACAGCTCAGCCGTGGCGCTGGGGAGCGCTCAGAAGTGTGGGAGCGACAACCCTCGTTTCACGTAAACTGGAAATGTGCCGATACCCCTTTTTGGTGTTCCATCGGCAGAGGTTGCCTGTTGAGGCAGCAGAGCCACCCAGGAGAGGGGGGCTCGCCCGTGTCTTCAGGCTGCCAGCTCCCGCTGCACCTCTTTGCTCGTACCCAGCCGCTCGCTCTCCCCAAAGCAGGCTGCTCCCCTTCCACCAAGGCCGGCATGCCCCTGGGTGCAGCCAGCGGATTTTGGGGCAAGAACCATGCCCAGAGGAGCCTCGAGCAGGAGCTGGACAGCTGTGGTCTCCCCAGCCTCCTCCAGTGCTGGTGATGCTGGCCACACGTGCAACTGGAGAGAACAGCCTCACCTCTGTGGTTGGCACTGAAGGCCTGGTTATGACACAGGTGTCCCCCCCGTCAGATCCCTGGGCTCACCAGTTACTGTCAGGAGAGGGGTGCAGCAAAGGTGCAGCTTTCCAGTAGGCTTTATTCCTGATGTCCCCAAGCACTGAGAAAGCTCCAGCACGACTCTGATGGTACCTGTACCTGATCCTCACAGCATCTGAGGGGTTCTTGAGCCACTCAAGCTTTCTCGCTGTGTTCCATTTCCCTGGCTGTGCTTGCTGTGGTCCCACAGGATGGCTGGCACTAGTTGTCTGGCTGCTGTTTGAGGGTACCGGGGATGCAGAAGCACCTCCTCGGAGTTGTGCAAAGACTTCCGACCCCTCAGGCCATTAAAAAGCTGCAAACCTGCTGTTGTTCAGGGACAGTGCTCTGTTATGGGTGTGTTTCTATCACAGCTGCTTTTGGGCTGGAGGAGTTAGCAGGGCACAGCTCCAGCATGGCGAGCTGACCACCACAGAAATACTAGATTGAAGGAGCTGTTGAATAGCAAATTAAAGCAAGCCAGCGGGTGGTTATCACGAGTGAGCTGTGACCTTTACAGAATGACCGCAGCTCCTGTCTTGCTCAAGGAAAGCATCGGCAGCTGGTGGAACCAAGGTACATTTGCTTGCTGCAAAGTTGCAGTGTTGGTAGATCTGCCAGAACTCTCCATTACAGGAGTGTGTGAGCAGAGCTGGGACAGGGAAGCAGCTAAGAGGGGTCAGAAGCTGAGGTAGGGCAGCTTCTATCCCATTGCCAAATACTTTATGGATCCTCCTGCGTGCAGTGCCAAACAAACACCATAATTCCCGTTTTCCTCCTCTAATGAAATGTCATGCTTCAGTTTCCTGACTGTGCTCCCCGTCTCAGCCTTCCCAGGTAAGCTGGTCTCTCCACTCCTCCACATTTATTTGTAGGCCAGACTAACCCTGCTCCTTGTCTTGAGTCCATCAAGTTATCCTCTGCACCTCTTGAAATCTCAACTCAGTGACTCCAATCTGATACCTCCAGCCATTACTACAATTTCTCTCTAACCCTTCTAATTGTTCCCCTCTTGCCTCTCCATCCTTATTTACCCAACCATCTATTTTTGCCTGCAGCTCCCTCCCTGCCGCTGCTGCTCCTCTCTGGGGGCTGCAGACCTGCTGGGATGGGTTGGGCAAGGGCAGTTTTGAACAGCTCCGCAGCATTGAGGTGCTTTCAAAACTGCCTTAAATATGGCTCCAGACTGAGCGAGGCTTGGCAGGTCTGCAGCGATTTGAAAGCAATCACATTCAAATCTGGAGGGAGGAAGTTTGGCTAAAATTGCCCCTGAGTTACCTATTTCTGAGGACCTCAGCAGTACAATAACCTCTTTGAGGGATTCCAGGGCCGGATCCATGAAAACTCTCTTTCAGTGAATGAGAACCTGATGACATTCTCATTTCTGGGCTGAAAATTTTGAACTGATGCATTATGCACCAGACTGAAAGAATCCTTCTTGTTGGAATAGAACTGCTCCTTTAGAAAGCAGAGTGAAGCATTGCTGTTCTAGGAAGACCTAAGGTGAACACTTCCAAATTCAATTCTCCAAATAAAGGATTGCAGCCAAGTAGAAGACACAAATAACTATCTGCCTAATGGGGACCATACAGAACACTTGCTCTTACTTTATCTGTTTTCCTGCCCCTTGTGCTGTCTGTAAACTACATTAATAGAGCAGGCAGAAATATAAATCCAATTTTGCATGAATTTCTGTTGTGGAAGAAGATTATTTTTTTTTTTCAGATGTGGAATTTTGTTTTTTCTTTCATTTTTGTGCTGCCTTCTACAGATTTCTTTCTTCTTGAGGTCTCTGCATTATGGCTGTTGAGGATTATTACATTCGTCCCATCCATTCTGTAAAGCAGCATCCCAGAGGATGACACGCTCAGATGTTTGTCCTTATTGGAGCAAGGATAGGGTTTGGAAATGCCAATTTCCATTCCTTTCCCATTATTAGACCATGTATCTTTCCAAGTGCATGGTTCATCTGCTTACAAGTGCTCTTGTGACCCTGGGTACACAGTTTCTTCAGGCTGAGTCACCTGCAGGAGGCTGCAGCAGGTTAACATCCTGCCAGATCAGTTACTGTCTGCTTTTGTGCAATGGGGAAGAGCTTGTACAGATGCTCGTGAAAATTCCCTGTCACCATTAAAGTAACTGGTCTTGACTGTCATTTCAGTAATGCCAAGCTGAGGATCATTTGAAGTTGACCTGAGTATTTTTTTTTTTTGATTGATGCAGTAAAATATGAGAAATTCCTCTCCCATCAGTTGTATTCCCCATGCCTTGTAGCATGTGGCTATTGCAAAATGTGGAGAAACTGTGGTTGGTAACATCTGTGGCAGATCTCAGTAAGAAGTTCGCTTTCGGTTATTGAGGCACAGGTTATGAGTCCTCCACAAATATTTCCTAGGACCTATTTCCATCTGCAGCTCAGTTGGTAAGGAAGATTCCTCGTGATGGGAATGAGGCAGGAATTTGTGTCATTCTTCTGCTGTTCTTTAGGGCTGCTGACATGTAGAAGGGATTACATAGATGCTGCTGTGTCTGTGATAGAGAAATCTGAGAAGAACATTAGAACTGCCTTGTTCAGGGCTCAATTGGAGGAGAGCCTCTGCAGACCCCCTGGGCTTGTGCCAGTCTCCAAAACATGACTGTGACCTGCTGTACCACACTGATGGTTTGGAGGTCTGAGGTTCCTCAAGTGACAGGGACCACAGTGTCTTGTGGGAAACATCTTTCTTGAATTTTCTTTATCTTTTGGAACCCCCTGGCTTCCTTTACACCCAGGCAGCAGAGGAATGCTCTGGGCATAGTGTGGATATTCTGGAGGCAGGTATGACACTGTTGGCTTTTTGTGGAAGATCTGACAAGTCCAGGGTAGAGGATGAAAAAGCCTCCTGGCAATACGTTATCATCACAGATGTGAAGTTAGTGCATGGTAATGTCTGATGTATGGCTTCTATCCCAC
This sequence comes from Chloroceryle aenea, assembly GCA_013399075.1. Taxonomy (NCBI): domain Eukaryota; kingdom Metazoa; phylum Chordata; class Aves; order Coraciiformes; family Cerylidae; genus Chloroceryle; species Chloroceryle aenea. The sequence continues at coordinate 232,892 of VWZY01000189.1, forward strand.
ATCTCAGTCGTTTGCCTAGTGTGGATGAAAGTGGTTCTGCTCACAGACGTGGATACAAGCTGTCCTGTGTATGCAGGAAGTCCCATTCCATGTGCTTTGGTCTCCTTGTGCTGGGTGCATATGTTGACTCTGTCTCAGGTCTGCCAGGTTATCTGCTTCCTTCATTCAGGGTCTTGTCAAAATGCAGATAAACAAAAGCTGTCTTGAATCTAAAATCTCAGTAGTGGGACTTGTCTTTAATTTACATGGAATAAATGACCAACCTGACCACTGCCATTGCTGGTGTTGGGATGCTGACTCAGAAAAGCACTGTAGCATGTGTACTTGGCTACTGCTGTCTAGCAGAGTGTTTATGTCTCAAGACACACGTTTACTACTTGTCTGAAGAGGGAACTGGCAGTAGGAGGAGAACAGTATGATGGGTACCATGTGTATTGGAGGACTGATCTGTCGCTTGGATTTCTGTCTCAGCTAAGATAGAAAAATGGCTTGAAGGCATGTTGGGTTGTTTATGAGAAGAGGGAAAAAGGGAAGCATCATCAGAAGGTATCAACCATGTGTAAGTAAAGTCCAAACTCTTTTGGGTCATTATCTTAAGATGGCTGAGGAGAACTCTGAATCTCTTCTAAAAAAATACCACCTCTTAAACATTAAAGAAAATTAAAGATTATTCAAGTGACGGAGATGTATTTTCTTAAGTCTTACCTGAACCCTGCACATTTCTCTGTGCAGTCCAATCCCTCCTTACCTGCCTGTCTGCCTAGATGAATTCATAGTAATCTGGTATTTGAATTTGGTGTTGTATGCTTAAAGGAAAAGAGAAGGAGCCATTTCCCATGCTTGTTTGTCATATGTTATTGATGTCATTTCCAAAACAGTGGTTTCCAAAGATCAAATATGGTCTGACTCACACTTTGCATAGCTCTACTTATAGTAGCCAAAATGCACAGCAGTGCTAGTAGAGTGTTTCAGACTGAGCTGAGGACAAGCAGTCATGCCCACTTGTGATTCTCAACTTCAAGTTGAGATTTGGTTTAGGTTGTTGCTCAAAATATGGCAGCAGCCTCATTTCTCAGTTAAAGAATAAAATCATTACCAAGCCTTAAAGAAGACAGGAAAGGTATGAGTAAAACCTTAGTAATGATGATACCATTGATGGTGTTAGACTGCTGCTTTGGTTTGGCTGCCTTTGTAGGCTGAGTCCCCTGGAATGGCTTTTAGTCTTCAGTACCAAGTCCTGAAGATCTAAACTGTCATGTAAGTAAGATGTTTGCTCAAAACTTTTAGCGGTTTGTTTCCTTTTCCCAAACTTCTCATCCAAATCTGTGATCCAGGCATTGGTTTTGTACATTTACTGTGCAAGTTGCTTTTATTCATCAGTCCTTGTTAGTGGTTTGGGTTTTTTTTTTAGATTGGATCCCTCTGAAATATGATTAAGTAGAAGCTTACTGGAAAAATCAGTTTGGATTCTTTTCCATGCTCTTAAACAAAATGTAGCGGGAAGCTTTTGGATCAGAGTTATGGATATTATTTCCTCTTTGGCAATCCTGATAATCATCACCGACAGATAATTCTTTCAGAAAGTTTGTTCTGCACAGACAACGCTTGCCAGAGATATCTCCTCAGCAGAGAAATGGAACAATAGGAAGTTGGTGGTTTATTTTTAAAAACAGCTTTTTGGGTTTTTTATGCCTGCATTATAGCTGGAGGTCTAAGCAGTGTGCATCTCCTGATGCAGGGAAGTCTCTGCCCATTAGACTGCTAGGGTCAGGGGGTGGGCTTTTGTGGTTGCTTGTGCCCCCCTAAGATCTTGCAGGTGGCTCGTGGCAAGTCTGGCCCAGACCCTTTTTCCCACTGCTTCCCCGGTAGATGAGAAGGGACCAGGTGGTATGAGCTTGACTGGGAGATGCAAAGCCTTTCCCAAGATATGATGTAGGTCTGTGGTCCCCTTCACAAACACACACTCTTCTCCATCAGCAGAAACTACTCTGCCTAAATAAGCATCACCTAAATAAGTGTCCTTATTTAGGTGAGGTAAGTGTTGAGGGAAGGTCAGTACATGCCAGGCCCAAGCCCTTGTGAGTAGGGAACGAATCACAAAGTGACACGTCTCTCTACCTGTTTACTTCTCCTTTACTCATTGACAGAGACTGTGCTCTGACTGCACATGCAGACCTCAGTCTGCACACTGCAGCCTTCATGCTGGCACAGAAATGGGAGCTGTTTCCATTAATAGCTGCTCTGCACATGTATGAATGACTCTTGTTGCACAGTCAGCTGCTTTGTCAGATACCTGCAACCACTGGTTTGGGGTAGGACAGGTGACCTGGCCAGTGAATGCAGAAATAAGCAGTGGGTTGAGGTTGCAGTGCATTGTAATTTGGTAAAAATAAAACAAGCTGTGTACTTAAGAGTGAGAAAGAACATCTGGAAAACAGTTTAGTTACATGTTTGCAGGACCAAGTTTATATTGGTCATACTGAGTGTTTACAAGCCCCCCTTGCATCAGTGAGTTTGAAGGACAATTCCTCAGTTGACACATGAGCACCATACCCCTGAGTGGGGTCAGGGAAGGCTGTGAACTGCTTACTGGGCTCTGGTTTATTCTATGGTTCTGTGATCATCAGTGTCCTGGGCTGTCTAACAACCAAATCCTTACAGTTCAAGCTGAAGGAGAGGACCTCTCATTACATGGTCATGTATTCATTTGTCCTATATTTTAAAAGCCGTGGATAAAGTAAGGATATAAGAAAAGTGATGTTTGTATGACACCAGCTTCCAGAGCTGAAAAAAATGCATAAATGTTGGGCTGTGCAAGCTTAAAGAAGGGCTTTTTCTTTGAAAGCTCATTTGTTTTTCCAATTTATGTGTCATTCTAAGAAAGTATACTGCTTCTCTCCCAAATCTTGATTCTCTTGCATTTATCACAGGTATCACACGGTGTCAGGGGTTGGAAGGGACCTTGGAGATCTTCCAGTCCAAAATGTTTTCCTTAACTCGTACAACATTACATAACATTAACATACTTGTTTTTTATGATTAAGTACATATATAAATCTGTGATTTAATAAACAATAGGTTTTAAATTTTGTGTTTTACTAATGTGGGACACATTCCACTTAGGAATGTATTTAAAAGTGGTTCTTTGGGCATTGGGCCTTTTTTTCCTCCTGTTCCTTATCTGTCCTTCAAAGTAATCAGTATGTTTTTAAACTGAGGGGAAGGTCTAAAACATTTGTTTTGGCATTTGCTTCAATGATATGATTGTGGTTGGTTGGTTTGATTTCCTCAGCAACCAAAAAAACAAACCAAAAGTCATTTTTCCTTCATCATCTAATTAAATGCAAACAGTATGTGTACTTTTTGTAGATGCTCTAAGTTCGCACCATAAATTTTCATCCTAGTCTTAAAACTGCCAGCCTGTGCACTAGTAGAAATGGACTGGCAGTAAATTTTAATATACTGAATATTAGAGAAGGAGAAAACTTTGTAATGTGTGTGTATTGAAATAATCCAATATTAAATATATTAATTTATTTACATGTTTTACAAATCCATGCCAGATTTCCCTATGGATTCTAATAACGGCAACTGTCGAGGTGCCGGCATTGGTGAGTACACTTCTATAAAACCGTGTCATAAGTTGTAATCTTTCAAATCCTTTTAATATTTGCTTAAGTAAGAGGGGTACTGAGTGGCATTTAAATACTTCATCTTGTCTGGTGTCCTGTAGACTGTGCTTTTGTATCCCCTGGGCAGGTGGGATTTGGGGCTGGTCAGCCTGTGGACCTCTCAGCATACAACCCAGTGAACTTTTTAGCCCACCTTCTGCTTTTGTCATAGCAAATCTTCCATCAGGTCAAGAGGGCTGAACAAGTGAGAACAATCATTAAATGGATTTTCACTGGGCAAAACCAAACTTTAAAGTTTGCAAATTAAATTCAGCACTCTTTGTAGATAATGGCAAAATTCCCATTCAATTGGGAAGGTCTGAGAGTGAGACCTTCTGAGACTGGTTTTATTCCAGCAGGTCCCCTGTTGCTTTTTATTTTTGTTTTGGTGAAACTGAGTAAAACCTTCAGAGTGTTGTCACTAATCTTAGGCAATGCCAAGAAGCAAAGCCCAGGTTGGTAACTAATACATGATAGAAATGTGAGTTTGGTGCAAGCCAATTCCTCTAGCTTTCCTTGACTTCTATTACGAATCCTTCAGAAGTTTTCCTCTCAATCTTTTGTCAAGATGGCAATACTTGGGAACCTAGCATGGGCCATCATGTCTGTCCTTCCTCAGAGGTATTGATGAGCTATAGTGTGCATCAGTGTTCAATTTGTTAATATACATACCAAAGTATGGTAGTGGAATGTAGAATTAGATACCTACATAAAATTGCATAACTTCAGCATTGATTGCTGTGACCAAATAGTAAAAAGCTATTAATACTCTGCTTATAATACAGTTTCAGAATGTGATCAGTAGGTCCCAGTGCAGAAGTAGCTATGTAGATGCAAAAGCTTATTTAAATTGTAGCATACATCCTTTGGAAAGCCGGCTACAGTTAGAAAAACCTGATAAAACTAAACCCCTTAACAAGCATCACTTTAAATTGCCTTGAGCATAGGACTATGTCTGAAAGCCTTTCTAAAGATTTGTAGTACTACTGTTAGTGTTTTAGTCTTAAGCCCTTTTCAGTTGTGTGGCATTGAGGAAGTGTGGATTTCACTCTGCAGTAACTACAAAGAGTATGAAAGTAAAGCTGGATACCTTTAACATCTCCTTATATCAAAATTATCAACCATCTCTTTAGCACTGTCTGTCCTTAGGGCAGTAGACAGCATGTAATGCCAGTAAGTGACCCTGCAGTGGAGGGGAAGAGAGTAAGATTCAGTTATACAGTTGCCATCATGATGCTTTTCCATTAGTAAAAGCAAAACTAGTAAAGATTTTTCCCAGATTTCGCCCCCCACCCACCCACCCAATTTATCCAGTTTTGAGTGCTGGTACCAATCAGTACTACAGCCAGGTTTTAGACTGTGCATGCACATATATATATATAAAAGATGGCATATTTTTTGGTAGTGATCCATGGGGAAAACCCTTTTCTTGTGCAGTCCATTTCTTTTGGCATTTACAGAGAGAAGTTTTCAAAGGTATAGATTTTGAGCTTTTGTTAGTCCAATATTGACTTGTATTAAAACAAACCCAAAACCTAATAGCAAAGTTAGCCTAGATCTCCATCAAAACTGGTGTGAACATCTGCTGTCTGTCTCGGTGTGTGCTCCCAGAGCTCTTCTGGTAACTGTGGCAGCTTCAGAGCAGACTTACCAGGTAAGATGGGACTTTCTCTCAGCATCAAGAGATGCAGTACATTTTTATTGCCACCTTTTGTGGGTGTTCCCACTCCCTGGGGAAAGCCAGAGACATGCATCGGTCAAATGTGTGTTCTCTCATATGTTGTGCTTCATTTGAAAGTCACCATTACAGGAATTGAGAGAGGGGAGTTGGTTCTAGCTCTACAGCTGACTTTATAACTGACATTGGCAAGTGACTCTGTGTTCATTTCTCTATCTCTAAATAGTAATTATTAATAAGGAAGAGTTTTGTAAAGTTCTTTGAAATGTAAATTTGAAAAAAAATAGGGTGACTAGGAGGTATCCCTTCATTAAGAACATGGGCAGGTCTAAAATTTGTTTTTAAAATAAGATGAATAACATCTATTACTCAAATTAATAAAATAAAATAATCCAATACCATCTTTAACATGAGGGAAATGTGAGTCTATGTATTCTGGTCTTGCAATTCAGACTGTTTTATTCAACTTGTTCCCCAGAGAAAATTACTGTAGAGCAGAGCATTCAAGTGTATGACTTGTTGGACATGAACACTGAGATGTCTGTGTGAGTGTGTGTCATAGGAGCACATCTTTTATGACCTGTTTCGAGGCATCTTATGAAATAGGCCATAATTTGGCCTAAAGTACACATGAGCTCCCACAGGCAGAAGGGAAGCCAACAATCACTTCCCTTCCCTGCTTTTATTATTTTAATGCAATCCCATACAAAAGCTGAAGTCTGTAGCACTCTATATATAGACTCCTGAGGATGTGTTTGAAATTCAAGGAAACAATACACTCTTCTTTGGAAGTATTCTCCCATTTCCTGTAATTTATTTATTTTCAATGACAAAACTTCTTTCAATAGAAATTAAATAATGATTAGAGAAGTCCATAACCATATGATTCCATCTCTATTTTTTTTATATGCAGAAATCATATATAGCAAATAAGAATTCTTTTTCAGACTCTTCATGTTGGATTTAGCCAAATCACTAGCTTATATGCATTAGTATTTTAGAATCATGGCATATAGAAATAGGCTGCATTAAGTCTACTTAAATACAAATTCAAACATAAAAATAGATCACCGTGTGTGCATAATACTGAGACCTGCTGTTGGAAACAACTCTGCCAGACTCCAGTTAGGCACTAGCTTGAAATAAGGAAATAATTTGCATTACAACAACCAGCCATAAAATATTGATGGTGTTAATGAACACCTTGGTCTGGAGCTTCCGCATTAGCACTCCCCAGGCACTAATGAAAATGTTTTTACCTCTGTTATTGTGCCCAACTGTCTGGAAGCTGCCCCAAGATTGAATCTTGAGTTGGCTTAAAATGGAAAACTTTGTCACTTCAGACTCTCAAGTCTGTGTGTCTTTGTTGTGGTGGGGTTAGCTGGTTGCAGTGGTTTCATTAGGTTCTGGTTTTTGAATTTCAGCATGTCAAATTTGCTCCTAGAAACATTTTATGTCTCTCATGGACAGTTCTAAAACAGCTTCTGACAGAACAGATCAGGAATGCCCTGTGTTTTTAACAGTTCACTTGCCTGTAATAAACAAGTCAATTTAGTGAAATGTTCATTAGGCATGAGCTTGGAGTTTTGGGGAGATTGTCACCATACACTTTTCTTTCTAAACAAAACTTTTCTGTTTTTATAGAGCGCTGCAAATGCAAGCCTATAAAAGCTACCCAGAAGACCTATCTACGCAACAATTATAACTATGGTAAGAACAGCTGCATGGTCACCTCTCAATGTTTTTAAGACTACAGTAAGGAGGAATTGTTCACGAAAAATGTCTATGGTCCCAATTACTGATAGTTAATCCTGTGGCATTTAATACAAAAGTAAGTTGTGGCCTGAAACATGGCTGAATTAGAAGGATGGGGGATATTAGCTTAAATATATCAGTAAAAGAGCATCACTGTTCACGTTATTTCAATGGCATTTGAGGTTCATGCACTTCTTCGGTGTGAAAAGTGATGTGACAAAAATGATGTTGTGGGCTGCTGTGCCTGAACTGCCTCTTTGATTCTGGCTCCAATATGCTCTGCTATTGCAGGAAAGGATGCTTTTACTAAGTTTTCTGGCTACAAATCCACCATGGGATCTCACAGGCATACTACCTTCCTTCTCAACCTATGGAAGCCGGCAATGAGCATCTTGCCAGCTGTGTTATAGTGTCAGTAACACCTATGAAAGTGCACAGTGTGCATATCATGACTTTTCTTGTCCACATTGTCCTGGTCTTCAGGTGCATCACAGGACCAGTCTGCTACTTTTCTTCACACTGTTTGTTTTAAGCAAATTAGGCTGTTGAAAACAGTGAGTACGAGTCACAGGAACTGAGCAATTGGGCTCATCTTTTCTCCCATTTAATCATGTTAATAACATTAGACTTAGTGAACACACAGACTTCATCTTAAATGGCAGTGATTGTGTAATAATTATGAAGATTATGCATTTATACAACTATTGTCAGATAAGCTTCTTTTAAAAATAGATCATTTTAAAAGCTAAAAAAATTGTAATTGTTTTCAGTCAAAACATCATTTTAGGTGACAAGTTGGTTCTACGTTGGTTAGGTGGATTTTTTTTGTTTAGAAAACAGTTGCAGAGTGACCATTCCCTAGTGGGTACCTGGATGTGATAAGAGAGTCATAGAGCTTGATACTGCCCACGTTTTCAAGCTTATGAAGTTAAAGAGCTTTCAAAAAGCAGTTGAAATAACTCCACAAACTAAAGCAAGATTTTGTTTTGATATCTCAAAAGGTTATAGGAAAGTGCATCACTTGGTCTAAATAGTGTATATTGAATGTACAAGTTATTAATTGTTGGTGGTTGTATTTAGTGTCGCTGCAACACATGTTGGGTGATGGTCCTTATGGGCAAAGCATGTGAACAGAGAAGATGTGTAGGCCCATGGTTTTATTTCTTCCATATTACCTTTTTTTACATAGGTTAGAAGAAATTGGAAATCCAGGGAATCTGCTTTTTGTAATGGAAAGGGACTCTTGTTTGCAAGCTGTGAAAAATGTGGCATTCTATAGAGTATGACCTCTGGATTGGCTTTGCATTTGCATGTGGTATCAGTTCACTGGTCACCATGAGAGAAAAAAAAAGCATTGCCTTTGAAAGGCAACTTTTCCTCCCATGCAACTTTGGGCAAAAAGAAAGGATGAGGGAGGGAACAATTCTATGGGTCATTAGGTCAAGATCAGGAGCATTTGGAGTTCATAAAGAGCAGAGCAGATTGGTGCTGGGTCACTGGAGAGAAAATAAAAAAAGTAAGGGCCTGTCATGCAGGAGAAGTAGTGATATGAGAAGTTTTAATGCACATTCATGTTTTCTGAATGGTTGAGAGTGACAAATTAAGTTCGGTCATCTGTATGGCAAGTGGGCAAAGAGGGAGCGGCTGCAGCTCGAGGGAGAAGGAGAGTGTACAAGGAATGAATTAAATAAATATATTTAATAAAGTGGAAAGGGCAACAAAGAAGGGATACTAAAGTTTAAGCCCACCTTAAACAGGACATAAATCCAACTGGTACATAACTCCTGCTTATAACCTTACTATTATGAGATATACCGAGCTCCCTCGTGGTGGAGGATGAAGGAATTAAGTGAAGAGATGGGGGCAGGGACATTGCTGGAGTACAGCTAAGCTTTTGATAATGGACCATGCAAAAGACTAATCCCAGAGGTCAACAAGAGCGGCTTGGGGGTGACCTGCATTATCTGCTGCTGCTAACTACACTCTTTGTAACTTTTTCCCAGTCATTCGGGCTAAAGTGAAAGAGGTGAAGACTAAATGTCATGATGTTACTGCAGTAGTAGAAGTAAAGGAGATCCTGAAATCTTCCCTGGTGAACATCCCAAAGGACACTATAAACCTTCACACGAACTCCGGCTGCTTGTGCCCACCACTCAGTGCCAATGAAGAGTACATCATTATGGGCTACGAAGATGAGGAGCGCTCCAGGTAACTCTGCATTGTCCTTGGAGCTTATTTGTTCCCCTGCACGCAAAGCTGAACTTCAGAGCACCAGGAAAGGAAAACTTGGTGTGACTCTCTGTTTATCTCCTTAATGGTACTCGGGGGTGACAAGGGTCTCTGCAGGCATGGGGATCTTAGTCTTGCATGTGTTGGGTTGTGTAGCTTGTGCATGCCTGTTGATGGAGTAACTGGTTGTCTCCATTGTGTAGGTTACTTTTGGTGGAAGGCTCCATAGCTGAGAAATGGAAGGATCGTCTCGGTAAAAAAGTAAAGGTAAGAATCTATCTCACTGAAGGTCAAATATTGCAGATATCATGAAACATCTACCTAATAATTTCAAAATAAGGGAAGGAAATATACATACAGACTCAAGGTAATTAACATAAAGTATGAAAAAATAACTTGTGTTATTTGCTATGTTATTTAGAAATGCATGCTGAATAAACTGAAGGGATACACTAAATTACCCCAAAGCACACCAGTGTAGCAGCAATCAAAACCTGTCACAAAAAAGCAAACAGTAGGAGTGTTTTAGCTCTACAGGCAAACTGCATTCTGTAGCACACACGTACTCAGTTAGGATTGTGATGCTAATAAAAAGAGGGCTTTAGAGATGTTTTCCAGACTAAGTCAGATTTCATGTTTTTTAAATACAGTTCTCTTACCAAACTGTGTGGATTAGCAACTGTTTTAAATTTACCTTCCTGGCTTAGGTGAGGGAGGTACATGATAAGGAAGTCGTGTCATAGCAAATTGGAAGCAGTGAGCTCAAATGCGAGCAACATATGAAAACACATTCCAGTGTTTTCTAGTTTAAATGCATTCTGATACCTTACAAAATCTGTAAGGACTGCGTTTTTATGTTTTGATGCACTGCAAAGTAGCAGTGATCTTGACAATGTTAAGACTGTCATTTTTCACAGAATGTTCTTATTTTGGCACAATTTCTCAGCAGTTGGTTTGACATAACAGTTGTGCCAGTGCAAACCAGTCTCCTCTTCCACTCAACGGTGTTAAAGGTGACTAGCAGGGAAATATGGTTCTGGATACAAATGCAAGATTTTCTGTGTGCATTTGTCACATCCGCAGAGACAGTGAGAAGAATCAGGGATCTTATTTCAAGTTGTTGGCTTGATTTGGCAGAACTGTCTGAAATCCAGTGCTGCAGAACAAATACCACGTTACCACCATGGGCTGACTTATGCTCCATTCCAGTTCTCGGATGACAGTGTCATTTGTTGGGTTTTTTTTGTTGTTGTTGTTTTTTAGGTGTTTGGGGTTTTTTTTGTTTTGTTTTGTTTTGTTTTTTTAAATTTTTTATTTTCTTACTTACTTCCTTGTGGCATGTGACCTGCTGCCTCTTGCCCTCAGACCCAGCCTGGACCATGCCATGTCACCCCAGTTTCTCGTGGTAATCTCCCTTTCCAAAAGCATCTTCAGTTGTACCAACTATTATTTATTACACCTTTTTATGCCATGTTTGCTATTACCTCAAAAAGTAAAAATAACAAAATAATTGATCTTTTAAAAATTAATAAAAATCACTTGACCTTTTTTTTTTATTCTGATTCCCCCCAAAGACTGCACAAATAGCTTTGTTTAAATTCTGGTTTTTAGAAGGTGAGATGCTCCTGTGCTAAAGACATTATGCCTTGTAGCAGCCCCTTCATTCACAGAGGCTACAAGAAAGGCAGGAAATGTTTTCTCTGTTTAGAGCGACTTTTATTGATAACCTCACATTCTACCACGTGAGCCTGACGCAGGGTGACGCGGTGGAAACAGCAATGGCTTTTATTTTTTTTTTTCCAATCTTTGTAAACATGTGCAGTTGCTTTACACATGACTTGATTTCTTTTTCTATATCTCTTCTGTGATTTTGTTCCTTTTTGATATGCAGCGCTGGGATCAGAAGCTCCGCCACCTTGGAAAGGGGAAAGGAGAGCCCGGACACAGCGACTCTGCTCCAAAGCCTGGCAAACCCAGCAGTGCCCGACAAGCACGCAGTTAGACATGGGACGCCGTATGTTGACATGCAGTGGACTATCTACCAAGACTTCATTGTTGGAGCAGCAAAGGAGAAATTGCACTATTGCACGTTATATTCTATTGTTTACTATGAAATGTTTTAGCTTATATTAGTTTTTATTCTCCCTCATTTTTCACTTTTATTTTTTGGATGTGTGCAAGCGCTGGAAATACATATTTTTTTCTGTTACTAAGAACTGTAGAAAACTGCCCTTATGAGATGTAGAAAGATCAGGACGTGATGAATTTACTATTTTATCTCCTAAATCATCTTAGGGAGAAAATTCTGATGCAAGCATTAATGAGATCTGGCAAAGATCTTGACTCTCACCAGCTTCCCCCTTTCAGTCTTTATTGCTGACTGCTGAAATGTACTGTGTTGGGGGCAGGTTGTTACCTGGTTTTAAGCTCATAATTTTTTATTCTGAAACAGAATTCTGAAATTTATATAAAAATTGACATTAAGAGAACTGTTTTTCTTAGTACACCTTCATTAAGTTTTCTTATAAATAAACCACTTGTGTAAGCCAAAGTCTAACAGAGTATTTCCTGCGACAAACACGGTGTGCTTGTACACAGGGGACCTGAGTTTCCCAGGGCTCTGGACCTTGCAGGAAGGGTTGTATAGTTTTGTTACCACAGGTCATATTTTATAATACACTTCTTCTCTTGTAATGGCAGTTTTTTTCCCCCTTTTCTCTCTTTCTTTCTTATCTCTGCTGAGTTGTAGGAGTAGACTGACTTACCAGGCCTGCTTCTCAGTACAGGTCTGCACTTTATCCTTTTGATTTTGTGGTGTTATTCTTAAATCTGTGCCTACATAAACAAGTGTTCAATGCTCAGTAAAATATGTCCAATTAAAGAATTGTAGTTGCCAACACAGACCTTATCTGACTTTAAAACCAACATTATAATTTTTATATTACTTTTGAAAATATAAAAAACAAAACAAACAAAAAACCCCAACCTTCATTTTTGTGCTTTTACAGAATTCTTTGCAGGTACTGCCAACAACTTGAAATTATTTTCTGTTTTCCTATTCTCCCACATTCCAAAGAAATTAAAATGGAGTAAATAAAAGAACAGTCCTCTTTGCTGTAGTCCACAGAGGAGAACCCACTCTACTTCTGATGCAAACATCTGTTGCAATCTTAGCTGTCAGTATTGTCCTAAGTGCATTAGGGCTGCCTTTCATTAAGAAAACAGTGTTGAATTGTTAGGTCATTTGAAAAAACGGTGATAATGAGTAAACAGAGAAATATTTGAGAGTATTTATATCAGCACTGTTTTAAGATTTCCATTAATAACCAGAGGTTCTGGTTTCAGAACATTTTCTATTGGGCTGGATAGTAAGGATGTTGAAACATAGAACTGTTTTCTACAACACTCATATTTTTTGTTTAAATTAAAAATAAAGGGGTAGTTCAGAAGAAAGATTTTCTCCAAAGACTAGCAGCAGAGTACTAATCCTCCAGCTAGTTCACTGCACTGCACAGGCTGGTTTAGGAGCTTTCAAAGAGGAGGCTGAATTAGAAGAATAAGAATTATTTAGGCAACAAAGCTGTTCCCACTTGCAAACACCACTGTGGTGTATATCTGACCTTGTATCTCGGTGTTTAAGTTCTCATCTCTGTTGCCTGTTTCCTTGTGTTGTCCATCCATGCTGCCAGCAAGCAGGTCTCTCTGCCTGTGGTGGTCATGGTAGGTGTGGCAATGACTGAAGCAGCAAGTTCTATGAAGTCCACTGTCAATTATGTTTAATTATTGGACTTTTTTTTTCCTTGTAAGAAATCAATGAATAGCAGGTAGTTAGTGTGACAGGGAAAATCTGCTCCACAAAAAACACCAAGAAAATCAAACTTCTGAGTAATCTTGTTTACTACTGTCTGCTTGTCCCCAGTCTCAGAGCCTACTGAAGAAAGCAAAGTCATCTGTTATTTTACATCTTGCTTAATTAGGTCTCATTTTGAGACTCACCTAAACTCTCATGAAATTCAGAATTAGTTTATTGTGTGATTTTTTTTTATTATTATTATTTTTTATCTTTCTCAAGTTGTGTTGAGCTTTGTGCTTCCCCTCACTGTCACCCTGGTCCTGTGCTCAAAGCAGATCAGTGTCTGCTAACAGGTTAGTGTTTCACTCAATAAAATAGCTTGTAAATGTCCTGCTTCCCATCCAGCATCTACTTCATTTCTCTCTTAAAGACTCTTGCTTGATGTTTTAATCCCCCTAGCTATGGTCAAAGGAAAAATAATGTTTTCTGGGGACAAAGAAAACAAAAGAAGTAGATCTACCTCGTTAACTGATGAGAACTGGTTTCTGATCATCTTCAAGACGTTAGTGTTTTGTTTGCTCATGCTCCTTCTTCATGTGACCAACACGTTAATGACGAGAAAGTGAGGTAGCTATTTTCAGTGTCATTAACTGTTGTTGGGTTTGCATTTCCAGTGAGAAGAGGAGAGTGTGGTGGCTTCCTCCGAAGGAGAGCCGAGGTGCTATAGTTGTGGGTTTCCTCTGCTCTGCATCACACCAGCCAGGAGGATTGCTTACCTGTCTCTCCTCTCACAGCTAAGGGAGCAGTTGAAGAGGTAAGGGGGAGCTCACTGAGTTGTGTCCATCTCTGTGAGAGGAAGGTCTTAGCAGCAGTCATGTGAGAGCCCCTCAGATGACTAAGCAGTAACACTTGTGGGTGAGGAGCATCTTGATCTGTCTGGGGCTGTTAAATGGAGGTGTTTCCCATACGGCAACTGCTGGCATGGCTGAGAATCCATGTGAGCTGATGTACATTGAGCTGCTTTCTTTAGCTCTCTGGATCTGAGTCTGATACTGAGAATATCTGTGCTGGAGGAGTATTGTCTGGGAGCAAATGTGTCTCTGCTCACTGCAGTGGCAACAACATCTGACCTCGGGTGCCACCAAGGACAAGAAGCAGCTATCTCTTTGTATCCTGCATGGTTGAGCGTGGTGGTATGAAGTGACTCTGCAGCTCGTGCAGGGCTCCACCCTCACCAGAGCCTGGCTCTGCCACTTGCTTCAGGGAAAAAAAGACCTCAGATGTTCGCAGAGTAGTGGCCATACTAAAGCTTCTAGTATGGGTTTTGAAAGTGTGTCCCTTTTAAATGACCAACCACATGCTGGAGGGAATGTTTGTTTAGAAGAATCCCTTGCTCTTCTAAAACAGTATAGAGAGTATATAGCCTTTCATCTTCCCTATTTGCCTGCAGTGAAACTACTTGAGGATCATGCTCAATCTCTTATGAAAACATTTGTAGCTACAGAAAGAGTGCTCTGTGGTCATTAAGAGTATTTACTTGATTTATTCAGAACTGGTTTGTTTGGGGGCAGCACTAAATCCTCTAAAAGGAGGGCAAACAAAACATGTGTGACAGCCAGCTTGTTCGTTGTGTACAAAGTGGTTATTTTACTGGGTGATGCACATACCTACGCACACACATGTGACCAAGTGTCATGGGATGTATAGAAGGATTTATTGAAACCATGCCTTTCCCACATCTGGGTTTTATTAGTCCAGAGAGAAAATATGCAGCTTAAAATCTCTGTGGATAATTAGTGTGACATGTTGCTTATCAGAAGGCACCCTTTCCTAGTGCAGCTCAGCAGACGAGAAGGCAGGAGGAATAAACAACAAAGTTGCTTATTTGCAAGCAATGTCTCTAGTTTCTGGCCGGGGTTGACTCATGGTTTTAATAAATCTGATCAGGACATGTTGGCAATGGCATAAAAATAACAGAGGTTCATTTGAGCCCGGGTATTATTATTTTGGTGTAACATTCCTTACGTTAAAACCAATAATAAGCAGAGTCTATGTCGTGAGAACGACTTTCACGTTAATGCTAATGAGCAGAGCACAGTTCAGTTGCACAGGATTGCACAGAGAGGCAGCGCCGGTAGCAGTGGGCAACTGGAGGGCCTCCTGCTTTCAGAAAGCCTTTGTTCAGAGAAAAATGCAAAATCAAGGTCCTCAGGGGATGCAGCGGTAGAGGGGAGGGGGCAAGTGGAAGATGTCGGTATTTATGAAGGGAGGATAAGGTATCCGACTATAGAATAGGACTCAACCAGAATCAGGGGGGTTTATAATATTTTAGTGTATTGAGCCTAAGAAAATTATCAGTTGAGTATAATATTGATGGTTGGATGAAATACTTTGGGAGAATCCAGTGCCTGCTGGGAAGAGGTAGTTTGCAAGGGTCCACAGCTTTGGGGGCTGCCAGTGTCATACCCCTGCACATTGCTGCTCTTCTGGAGTGTGCCAAAATCCATACCTTAAAGGGTTTGTATATTATAAACTGAGTAAGTTAGTGAGATAGTAAGAATGAATGAACAAATGTTATGCACTGAGGAGTTAATACAGCTGTTGATGCTTTAATCCAGCTGTGCAGAAGAGATTTACTGGCTACTATTTTTCCCCTTCCCTCACATGAAATAACCCAAATCCCATGCCAACTGGTAGTAGCTGCTTGCAGTGCGGTCCTGATAGTCTGTGGAGCACGTGAAGTTGGGCCCCCTGGCTTGCCTCTACACCCTCTGGCAGTGCCAATGTGCAACTTAAAAAAAAAAAAGTCCTTTACTTCATCTATAGGACAGTAGGACAGCTATCTGGCCTGCAGGAGAGATTTTAGGAAGTCCTTCTGCCATCTTTGGAGGGAGGATTTTTTTCCCTCCATAACACGGTGCAAGTTACCTGATTATTACTCACTCTGGCCAGTGACGTTAGTGCACGAGTAGGTGAAGACTGCTAGCACCAAGATCAGCGGCAAAACTGCTTGGGCTTGACCCTTTTGGTCAAAATGTTATTGTTCTCTGCCTTTTGGGAGGGGAAAAAAAAGCTGTGTTCCCTTTAGGCGCTTGGGTGAGATGTATTTGCCCAGCCTTCTGACCTGTCAACTCAAGGATTTCAACTCCCTTTCCCGAAGCACTGGGTTAATCTCTGCCTGCTTCTTCTCACACTTCCCAACCACTGGTGAGCAATAGCCCATGCTTCAAACGTGGAGCTGCCTTCCATGAGCCTTCCTGGCTGTGCAGTACACCTTGAAATGTTTTAGCTTGTGCTGGAGAAATGTGTATAGATACAGAATTGTCCAAGCCACACTAGGAGCAGTAGCTGTTTCGATGAGCAGTTCCTCTATGGTTATGAAATAGGGCAGATGAGGATGTAGGAAATCCCTCTGTAATTCCCTACAAACAAGACTAGGTTACACAATGAATCCCAGGGGAAAGACCTCATGTCAGTGCCAGCTGAGCCCACTGTTGTGATCCTTGCTTGGGCATGGAAAAATGGGTAATTGCTTCGTTCACAGAGCCGCTCTAGATGCCTACACAAGGCCCAAATAAGACTTGTCATGCAAGAGAGATTATTAGGTTAGTACTCCCATACTGGCAGAGATGGTGCTTTGCACCAGCCAACTGTTGTCACACCCGCTGCAGGGCTTGAGGATTTAATGAATGACGATAAAGGGAAAGTGAGGCCTGATGGAAACGGGATGTCAGGATAAAGGCAGCAGAATGTACTTGTGGCAATGCTCTTGCACACTTTCCCAAGTGACATAATGTGAAAAGCAAGTGATGCACCATGTTCTCCATTCCTGGAGCCAGTGGATGGTGGGACAGCAGATGCTGTGTTGCTCACAGGCATAAAAGAGGAGACTTTAAAACATTCTGCCTCAACGTGGGACCCTGCAGCACGTGGGTGTTTCCAGTGGGTTGGTTTAGCTTTCTGGCTGTAAAATGAGAGTGGTAATTTCTCATGAAAGATGTGGTTGTTCACTCCTGTGAGTACTACAGAGGATGGACTAGATGACCTGTGGAGGTCCCTCCCAACCCAAGGCATTTTGTGATTCTACTCTTTTCCACATGTGGCAGTGAGAAGGCCACTAAAATGCTAAAAGCTTCGGCAGCTTCAGGAGGTGGTGAGTAGTTAAAAAATTCAGGATCTCACATATGAAATAACATGTTACTCTATAACTAAAGGCAGCATCATACCATCCCAGGTCAATAACGGGACTGAATGCACGTGCCCTCTAGTATAACAACTTCCTAAGTGTTGAGTGCTGACTGTTGCAAATCCAATCTTCCTGTTAGAAAGATTCATGCACAATTATCTAAGGTTTGAAATAGGAGACCTGAAAAGGTTTTGATCATATATAAAGTCCATGGGGATAACTGAACCTCTTTTGTATTCCATATGGACCTGTTTCTTATGGCACTCTGAGTGAGTTTTGCTGAGATACAGATATTGGGGTGTTTTGATTTTTTTTGTCCCAGACTGAGGATATGTAAGTGGACATTAATCACCAGGTCTTAAATCCATAATCCCACATTGTTGCAGCTTTTCCTACTGGGAGACTGTCTGAGTGACCATTCCTCCCCACAGCATGGGATGACCAGGCTTCTCCATCCCATGCTGCAGTCTCCATCACCCCAGGCACTTTATAGAAAGACTCCTGGTTCCTCCACTCACCCTCACTTGTGCTGTTTTCCAGCTCCTCTGGGCTTCATGGAGCCTTTACCCTGGTGCCTTTGCTCCAACATCCCATGTTACATTTCCTGAGGGCTTCCTTTCAGATATAGGCTCCCCTCCTGTTTGACACTGGATGCCGGTCTTGCTTCTTCCCCCTGCAGCTCTCCCTTTCTGCTTTCTTCTGACTTTCTGCCCTGCTTTCCCCTGCAAGTTTCCTGACTGCTTATCTCCTTTCTTCCGCTCATTGTCCCCCATTCCTGCAGCTGGAGCCAAGCCTCCCACCACTGACTGATGGGTACCAGGGACATTTGCTTCCTTTCACTGCCTCATGTTCCCTTTCAAAGTGGTCCGTGGGTATCAGTTACAGGGAAATTTGGCCAATCTTTGGAGAATTTAAACGGAAATGCCCAAGAGCTCTCAGTACATCGTTGACCCTGTGGCAGCCCTCATGATTGAATGTCGACTTTATTCCCCCATCCCAGATAGCCAAGAAATGAAAGTGCTGGAGCTGTTGAGAGAGAGGTCTAGCTTCTCCTTGACTGTGTGGGTGGACAAAGCATTCTTCCCTAGCTTTGCCCCTGGAAATGACTGTGTCTGAAAACAGAGCACAAAACAACACCAGCCCCCAGACAGCTGATACTTAATGTTTCAGGCTGATCAACTATTCAGTTGCTAAATATTTCAGGTCAAGGCTTGCAGCTTGGCAATGGAGAGCTGAACGTTATTAGAAGTATTGAGCAGCTCTAAATAGGGTGTGAGAAGCTCTTTGGGTGGTATCTATGTACTGAGTAACCCATTGCCTAGCATGGCCAGTCTCTTCCTGAGCACAAAACATAGAACAGGATGCTCTTAACATACTAGTAAAGAAAGAAAATGAAAAAAGGGGGAAAAAATAAATTAGCGTTTGTGAGTGGAATTTCATTCTGTGGTTTTAGCACATTCATTCTTGTTTAAGGTCACCGTGCATCTACAGCTGGCAGGAGGGCTGAATCTAGACTGGGCTTTGGAAGCTCTTCAGACTACAAGTTCTGCTGCAAAGAGCTTTCCATCCATCCAGCACATGGCTGCTGTGACAACTGTTTGGTATCATCTGGAGCCCAAAGCATTCTCATGCCTTCCAGGTATTTCTGAGAGTGGTTCAGAAAGCCAAGAAGTGCAGTTTTACCTTAAATGGCCCTGAAGATCAGTGAGGCTTTTGGTCCTTCCTACTTAAAATCACATAGTAAATGAGAAGCAAATGCTGATTCCCACATTCCTGCCATCGTTATCCTGAAAACTGGTTAACTCAAAGGTCTTTAATCCTTGAATTTTCATGCTGAATCCCTGGTAACTCTCTCTTATCAATTGTAAAGTCTCTGTTAATTCCCAGGAGATTGACTCCCCTCAGCTAAAATTTTTTGCTTTTGATGTCCTTCCCCATGATTTGCATCTCCATCTTCTTGAGAATTTAGTTGTCTCTGGAGCTTGATTTACATCTGTAACTAAGGCTTTGTGAGGGCTCTTAGGAAATATGCGTGATGAACCCAGTGGTGAATAGGTGTCACAGGGCTTTAGTGGGACAGCCCATGTGCTTGGAGGTAGGGTCTTTCTCACCATTCCCTGTCCCTCTGTGACCAGCCAGATGCTTAGGAGGATTCATTTGTCTTCCTTGGGCACAGCTTGGCAGAGAAGGGGAAGTTTCTCCAGTGCTCTATCAATGGGGCGAATAGAAATAATTGCATGTTTCTGAGCATCAGCTACACAAGAATGATGGCTATCCTATGTGCTTTCAGGCATTTAATTTGCAAGAAATAAAGGCTGGACTTTGTTGCTTGTCCCAGCCACCACTTTGGCATGTCTGTAAATCACCCTCCACGATAGTGGAGACTCTTCCCCTGTTGCCATCTAACAGTTTACAAGTGATACTAAGTTCTGGGGTATTCTGTGTAACCAGCAATTAACTTTGAAGAACTCCCTCATTCTGAAAATCAACTCAACTCACATCCTAGAGACTGTCCAAGGCTTTTTGACTGCCCTTGCTGACTGACCTGAATATATCTGAAATTCACTGTGGGTTTTTAAAGGTTGCAGTATCAGCGAGGAAGGAGTTAACCTTTTCTGCCTGGGAGCAAGGAAATTCTTCATTTTAGTGCAGACATTTTTGCAGGGTTAGACAGTTGGATCAACCATGGGGAATTAATTCATACCCTCCATGCAATAGAAGAAGGATACACATCATTGCTAACAAATTTGCCAAAGACAGTTTCCAAAGGAGCCAGGAGACATGTCTTTGCATTCAGCTGGATTTCAGAGTATTTTGCTCTTGGAAGGTGGAGAGGGAAAGGTAAATGTCAGGGTATTTCTGTCTTCGCCAGCATGTTCATGGAAAACCTATTTAACAAACAGCTTTCCCCTTCACTGCTCTCAGTCTGTGCTCCCTCCCCGGCCAAAGATCTCATTCAGCCCCTCAGGGCTCTCTTAATGCACTGTTCACCGAAATGTATCCAGAAGCACAGTTCCCCCCCCCGCCTTTTTTGCCATCCGTACCTTCCCTAACACTTCATAACTCTCCCCTTAGTTCCATGTGCTCTGCTACATTTTTGACAATGCATCTTCCCTATTACACCTTTTGTCCTCTTCTGGGCATTTCCTTCTGTAGCTCTTCCCAGGCCACACAGGAATCCTCCTCTGCTCCGCACAGCTGCAAGCCACAGCTGTCTCTCAGCTTCTGCTCCTCTGCTCAGGTCACTGCTGCACCATGGCCATTAACAGCCCTGGGAGGAAGATCCACCAGTGCAGCAGGTTCCCAGCCTGCAGCTGCAAGCCAGGGTGAAGGAGGATATGGTGGGGAGGGATGACCAGCAAGTGCTAGTAATGCTGGGGACTAGAAATATATACCCATTTGCGCTGTGTGACATCCTGTCTTCCAAGGTTGTTCAGCCCAATAAATGCTGTGCAGAATGGAGATGGAAGCAAATGTCTCAGGGAGGCAGGAGTGGGAAAATCAACCATAGTTCAGAGGAAAAGCCTGACAGCATTCTTTCTCCTCTAGGAGAGCTGCAGTGCATAATGCCTTCCCCTTTGTCTAAGAGTTTTGCGTGTATTGTCATTAAGAAGATGAAAAAATATTTCCTTTCATTTTTCTGATTAGGCAAAAAAACTCATCACACCATGGACATTTTGCACAGGCATCAAAGGCATTACCTCATTGCCCATCAGATCTATCAGGCCCTGTAGAGGATGTCATTATATCACCTTAAACTAGTTCATTAAAAATATTTTTACCTCCTAAATGTTTCTAAATCTCTTCCTCTTAGGGTATTTTAAGACACACAGGGTATGCCTGTAGAATAT
The DNA here is from genome assembly GCA_013399075.1 of Chloroceryle aenea. Lineage (NCBI taxonomy): Eukaryota > Metazoa > Chordata > Aves > Coraciiformes > Cerylidae > Chloroceryle > Chloroceryle aenea. Next base: position 254,055 of record VWZY01000189.1, read on the forward strand.
ATTCCCTTCTTCTTATATCTTTATCCACAGGTATCTTCCAGTATTACGTTATCACTCATGGAAAATGCATCTAATTAACTTTCTGTACGAGGAGAAATGTGCATCATTGTTAAGGACATGATGTTACCAAGTACTGAGATCAGCAAAATGATAGAGGTCCTCTTGGGGCTGCTGTCATGCTCACAGTAAGCTTTCCATGCTTACTGCAATAGCCAATATTCTGTGGAGTCTAATGTGTGTATTACAGCTGATTCCTGTTTGACACTGTTTTTTTTTCCTACTTGCAGTCTGCTTTTTAAAGTAGGCATCCTAGTATCTGTCAAAATAATAGGTATCATTTGACAACACTTCATAAAAACCTTTTGGATTTCTATTGCACTTTTTAAAATCATTTTGCTAAATTTTTTGAGAGTGGGAAACAGTCCGGGAAAGTTGATTATCCCACACTAAGATCTACCCTCTGTTCATCTCTTTGGGAAGAGAAGTCCAATTTCCATCTGATGTCAGTGTTTGATGACTTCCACATGCCCCATATTTTAAACAACTTAATCTGATCATATTCTAAGAGTGTTTGTTTTGACTGTGACTGATTCTGAAACTGTTTCATATCAGGAGTTATTTGATATGCTTTGTGGTCTGCGGAAGATGGGTGTATGATACTTCCACCTATAAACTCAACTGATGTAGATTCTTTTCATGCTGTTGTAAATTACATGACTTGGATTAATGTCCCCTTAAATTCCATACTTTTGAGGATAGACTAGTTGTTTGGGTTTTTTCAAAAGAAACAAGTATGTAAAACATTGAAAGACCCATCTTCTGCAGTCAGTTAAGGAATATACTTTGAATCACTTAGTAAAAGAAATGTGCTTGATTGTCTAAATATATTACTCACAGAGCTTTGAGAGTCCATCATGTTCTTCAGATGAAGAGTCCATTAATTTTGAAATACATGGGAGTTTTTGGTTTTTTGGTTTTTTTTTGATATAGGAGAAAATTGTGATGTGGCTTGAAATGCTGCAGTCCAATCTGAAAATGGAGGAAGGAATTATATGTTATATTATATTATTCCAGGGGTGTGTGCAACTCCAGCAGACACAAATTCAGACCTGTAAGAGAAGTTTGACTTTTACCAATCCATTACTTGGAATGATGTTGTCTTTTAAACAAAAGAGAAAAACTCAGAAGGTAAAGGCATTTCTTCTTCAATATCTGTAACAAAAAGTGAGTTTCAACATTGAAGCATGTCTGAAATCATGTGTCAGTTATATTTTACAAGGATGTTCAGATGTGGTAAAGCCGTTGGGTTTTATGTTTTATGGAAAGGGGTGGGTTAATGTTTAGCATTGCTCTCCTTTGGGACTTTAAGCTAAAGGCAGGAGAACTAAAGGAGGTTGGGGAGGAGGTGGATGTGTATCTTAGGGTCAGAATCACTTAGGATGAGTTATGTGTTATTCAGGCAACTTGAAGAGAAACAGCAGCCAGGTCCAGTTAGGATAAAAGCTTGGGGTCAAAGCAATAAAGTAGGGATTTCTTACATCAGTGTCTCAGTATATCTTGCTCCTTTCCAAGAAAACAAATGAAGTCAATGTAATCAACACTGGCACTGCAGCCAAACCTTGTTGCCTCAGACTTTGCTTAGGATCCTCAAAGACTGTTGCCAGAAGGTCTAATATCCTTAATAAATGGTGCAGGAATTTCCTCTGTATCTCCACAACATTAAGCTCTGCCCAGGCTGATCAAAGGCATGAGAGCATGGGAGGGCTTTGAGAAGAACCAGTGCTTCCACAGGAAAGCAGCAAGAGTGTGAGCACAGCTCCTGCTGGGAGAAGAGGGGAGTGATCTCTGTATTTCTAGATTATTTTACTATGGACTGTTTTGTCTTTTTCCACATTCAGGTGTCAAATCAGTATAGAAAAGAACTTCATTTAACAAATCCCTTACTTACCTTGCAGTGGACCCCAGACAACATCCCACAGTACCGGGCACAGTTTAAGTGACACCTTCAGCCTCGAAGACTTTACAGTCTTATACCAACCTACATTCAAACTTTAGTTGTAGTAATTGTAATTTTATAGGAAACTAATAGAGCAACCCAAACAAGTGTGTGCTGACATATCTTGTTTAAATAATCTAGTTTAGACTGGTTTAAAATAGCAGATCTTAATTAATTCTGAGTTTTTGACTGGGACATCCATCTGATGGTGAGGTGGGGTTTGTCTTGCATAATGAACTCTTCAATGGAAAGAGCTCAATCTAAATAAGGCCATGGGGTTTAGTGGGACCCCCACAATACTTCTTAAAAGTATTTGAAGTATCCATTTCTTGGGGTTGCCTCTGCAATGGGAAGACAGAGTCCCAAGTCTTAAATGATGTTTCTTGGTGATTTTTATAGACTGAAGCTGCAGTCAAAACACACAAACCACAGGAATGGCATAAAAATGTCTACAAGCGCACATTAAGCTGGATGTAAGTAAAATGAATTTGGAAATGGAGTTTTTTGCCTGACTATGTTTCATATCTTAAATCTTGCTCCCTGGATATGGTATCCTGCCCCTCCAAACCCTCCCTTCCACTGTTATTTCTTTAAATGGTGCCTGTCCATGAGAAGAGGCGGTGCGGCTGCTACAAGCACATGCGTAAGCAGACATTCATAAAAGCTCCTGGTACCTGGTAAGCATCCTCATCTCAAACCATCTTAGAGGTACAACTGAAGCTTGTAACTCTTGTTCCAGTCAGGTCCTTTTCTTTCCCATTATTTCATTTTTAAGGAATATAATAAATGATAAAATGACTTCTCTGGTTTCTGTTTCTAGTTTGGTTAGTCCTATCTCTTATCACACTGCTAAACCATTTCCATCTTTCAGGCTTCCTGTGTGTGACCACTTCCTCTGCCAACTCCAACCAAAGAAAACAGACACCTAAAACTACAACTACAAACTCATTTGAAGGCTACCTGCTGTTTCTCCCAAGGATGCCAGAGAAGCAGTTAGGAAAAACCATTCATAGCTCTGCAAGCAGCAAAATCCAGGGAAAATAGAGCTTGTGAACCCCCAAAAGACACGCAACACCTTTGCAAAGCTTCTGGGGGGAAACCATAGGGTTATTCTGGAAACAGTGGCTGGTGCTGGGAATGGAAAATCACTCGCTAGAGAGTTAAACTGCCTCCTTGCCTTCTGCTGCATGAACTGATGGCCCATCTCAGGCATCTTATCTCTGCCTGCTTGCCTAACCAAGGCAGAAAGCTAAGAGGGGTTACCATTGCCGTGACAGGTATTAAGGATTATATATAAAGTCAATACATTTGTGGGATAGGTTACTGGGTAAGTGAAAAAGGTTGCTACAGTCTCACATGGATATGTTACAGGTTGATAGAGCTGCTTTAGGTTGTATGTTACCCACAAGTACAACAGTTCATTTCACAGCAAAAAGGTTGGATGAATTAAAACTCTACCAAAAAAAATAATTAAAAAAAAATCTTTTTTTAGTACAAGTGCCACTGATTTTCTTTGGCCTCCTTTGAGTTCTCTGGATGCTAAGGAGAACAAAAGCAAATACAAAACTGTATTCAATTCTCTAAGCTCAAATCTATATATGTGAGTTTATATATATGTGCATATATAAAATTTGCAGTGTTTGCAAGTGAAGAGTTTCTGTTTTCAGTGAAAAGTTAACAAATACTATCTCAATGCCGCTTTAAATAAAGACAGGAGATGTACAGCAACTCAAATCTGGTATTTAGAAGTGTAAAGAAGATGAACTCTAATGAAGGCTGTCCCATGCAGTAGATTTACTATGTCAAAAATGTGATTTTTTTTTTTCCAATTGATTTCTTTTGCAATGACATAGTAAGACAAGCAATAGTTATTGCAACAAAACTGCTTACCTCAAAGGGAAGTCGTACTGATTCAAAAGTCAGCAATAACAATCTATTAGCCATCTGAAGTGAAAACATAGGCGTTGAAGTTAACAGTATTATTAGATATTAATGCCAGCTCATCAGCAAAGGAACTGCTTGCATTTGAGGAAGCCATATGATAACAAGTCTCCCTATAAAAAAAGATTTAAAAAAAAAATAAAAATCTGTTTTTACAATATTTACAACCATTTTTAGTGAAAATTTTGACCAAGTGCTAGTAGTAAACCTTTCACAGACTACAATGAATTATTACCAGGGAAGATTATCTCAAAATAAATTATATTTGTATGATGAGAGTGCATTATATTGAAATACCAGTAAATTGGATACTTTTTCTTGGTGGAGGTAAGCTTTCTGGTTGGCAAACTTAAGCAATATTCTTCCAGAGGGACTGACAGTCTGGAAACAGGTATGTCAGATGGTGGCTTCCCAGGTGTCAGTTTAGGAACTTCAGTGTTCATTGCTATTTATTAACAGTTTGCTTGGAAAATAAAAAAGTTTGCTTTTTCTGCTTAAATGTATTAATAATATAAAGACACCAGTTTGATGAAATTTTTCTGTTAATTTTTGATGATAATTTGGATTTTAGGAGGTGTGCTAGCTTGTGCCAACACAGCGCTGCTAACTCTCGACTCCTAGCAGCTGTCCAGAAAAACAGAACAGCTAATTCACTGTAAAGAGTTTCATTTATCCATGCTGCACATGGGGATTTGTAACTTCGGTGTAGGTGTTTTCTGGTCCATCCACAAAAGCCGGAGCAATAATGAGGTAAGAAGTTTTCCTATACACTAATACACTGGCCACAGAAGGAGGTATCCTCAGAGATGGCAGTGACAATCATCTCTTCCTCAAAGGAAGACCTTTGTTTGTACTATCTTCTTGAGCATTCTTTAAATTCTCAAATTGTTTTGAATGGTGAGGATTATTCAGTGTGGGAAGTGTTTTCCATACCTCTGCAATGACAACAGAGCCATGGAAATGCTAGTTTTTGGTATTTTCAGGCTGTCTTAACAATTACAAGCATGGGTTTTTAAAGGCGATGTTTTGCCGGTGGGTTTAGACAGTGAGTACTGTGCATTTCCCTGTCTTGCAAGCCTGTAAAACAGAGGGATATGGAAAACTCCTGTATTTACATTGTGGACCTCCAGGCTTGTATACTACAATGTCTTATTGCTTGCACCTTTCCCCAGGGAAGGGACAAGCTCCTGTGACCTTACTGGGGATTTTTGCCTGTGCAGAGTCATACAATGATGAGCAGCCAAAGTTGAGCCATCTCATCAGTAACCTGAAAACATTTTGCACCAAATCCCGTGCCATAAAACTTCTCACAAGCTAAACCAGGAATCTTCCTGAAATGTAAGCTGTCTTTAGGTTACCTGTCTACCCTTTTTAATATGGAAACTTCAGTAATCATATCCCTTTTTAATACAGCTGTGTTAATAGTTGTATCCCTTTTCACAGTGAGAGACAGAACATGCTTGTCAATAACTCTTATTTACACAAAGAAAAAAAAAGGGAAAAGAAATCAAATTTAAGCTACCGTTACACCCAAAATATCACAGCTAATTAAAGCTGTGCCCAAAGTAAAGTCAGGGCTGCAGCTGCTGGGAGCCGTGTAACATTGAATGCCACCAGCTGTGGCCCATTACTGGCCCTTCCAGTAGTCAGGGGAAGAAAATGAGTAATTAGAGAAGTTGAGGAAAATGTAGCTGGTACAGCATGGCCGGTGTTTACCTACTGCAATAACACAAAAGGTATCCTCTTACCTTGGAATAGAATATACTGATTACTTTCTGTTTGTTTCCTTTTTGATGGTGTGTTTAGACTGTGCACTCTAATCAGTGGTGAAGGTTTGTAGGAATAAGAATCCTCTGCTAGAAGAATTGTAAACATTTTATCAAGCTTGCAAATGTCAGTCCTGAAAGTTACTCAGAAATAAATGCCAGTTCCTGGCTTGTAAAAAGGCAGCAGGTTTTGCTAACAGCTGTGTAACTTCTTGATTTATTTATTTTGGTATTTATTTCTGTAATTCTTGCCTTCTGTGGTGAGAGCAGCAATCAAGTGTTAAATGGTCTGTATATGATCATTGGAGCCAGACAACCTGAACAGGATGGACTGAAGATTTTGCTCTAATTTCATGGATGATGCTTATTTTGTGACTGTGGCTATGAAGTTCTGACCATACTGAATTTGCACTTGGAAAATGATACTTGTACCCTTTCAGGTTTTCAGGGTCAAATCTCTTCGTGGGGTAGGGATCTGCAAGTTGGTAATGCAAGCAGAATTTCTGGTTGGAGCAGAAGATACTTCCTAGGTTATACATCCCTTCCCAATTACCCTTGACTTCAGAGCACTGGAGAGCAGTTTTCTGCTGACTCTTTAAAAAAAGCTTCTCTGTCTGCACTTCTCCAGGTGCCAGTACTGATTTTTTCAGTGAATGCCACACAGAACTGTAAGGCATACACTTAGCAGCTTCCAAACCCAGCTCTGCATTACCACATGCCAACAAAATCACAGTGTGCTCCTAGTTTTAAGTTTGCACTGATTGCTGTGGTGTTTTAGCTGTTGTTTGGATAGTGGCTCTTTGTTTCCAGGTGGTGTCTGACTGGGAATCTTAGGGATAATGTAAATCTTTCTGATAGGAATTTGTTGATGTTACAGAATAACTCCATAGGTTTTCACATGGCAGTTTGCTGACAGTGAAATATTTTTGTAGAGATTTTCATGCAAGAGTTTAATGGTTGCGTGATCTTATTGTAACAGGAATTGTGAGTTTTAAGGTGCAGGGTGGAAAGGAGGTTGCTAATTTAGTGTGAATTCATGAAAAGCAGACACTTTGTGAGGTGCAGCATAGAGGGTTAGGTTGAATTTGGCTGTGCAGTAAAACTAGTGCAGAAAGTTTTCACAAATTGGACCAAGGACATCCATGCCTAACTGATTTGTTTCTCAGCATCTCAGATGGTTATAAATATGGACCTCACAAAATTCAAAACAATATGAAATAATTGTAGAAAAATCTGGTCTTGAGGCATAGCTTGTATTAAGCAATAACAAATTATTTTCTCTCTCCAGAGAAAACTTGAGTAAAAGTTGATCAACGGGGATAGATAGTATTGAAACTGGTTAACTACTGAGGATTTGTTATGGGAAGTGACGGGCATCAACTTCTCCCAACACAGTTGGCATCACATCACCACACTGTGCTCCATAAGATGCACTTTAAGGTTCTTTAAGGCTCTTGTTATTCAGCTGAGTTTCAGGTCAGGGTCTAAAGGAACTAAATTAGTGCTAGGAGTTCTTATTGTAATCACAGCTTAATTTTATAATGGCATTCTATTTAATTTCAAAGAAGTATATCCTAGTGATATGATAAATACAGTGGCATCACTGTGATAAAATATATTATTTTGTTGGGAAAAGCAAGGTTGTAGGTAAGGAGCCATGCAAAAAATAATTATGTCTATCTTTGGTAAAATTACAAAACTTTACTGTATGCTCACAGTTATGTCTGTCAGGACAAAAAAAAACCCTTAGGCTGTCTGTAGGCTCTTTAAAATTCAGAGTAGGAAATGGTCATGTGAGGAAGTTAAGAATGCCTTGGCTGTTTCATATGTGGGTCTTCATGCCTAGCACTGAGAATTTTAGTTTCATCTGTTTAATGCAAAGCATCAGTAAAAATTTTATTTAAAGAGAGTGGACAAGGTCTTCAATTTTATCCAGTGTCACCTTATTCGCTTTTCTTGAGATGTCAAATTTCTGTGCTACAGCACCCGTTGGATCATGAGCTACAAGTTGAATACACAAGTTCATACGAGCTAAGTGGAAGACATTTCTGTCAATATACATTCTTACTCTATCTTCTTGATTACTGTTGACATTCTTGGTATTCTTGGCATAGTGGGGTTGAATTTTCCAGTATGATTTTCTCATTATGTTGTGGTTTTGTTGTTTTTTTGTTGGTTGGTTGTTTTAATGCTGTGCCTAATTTGTGTGCAGGGATTGGGGGGGGGGGGCTGTTTTTGTTTGGGTTTGGTTTGTTGGTTTTGGCTTTTTTAGTAAAGTTGGGCATAATGGGAATATTTGGAATTTTAGATGCACAGAAAGAACACAGGTTTCTCCTTTCATAACTCCCAGAAGCATTTATGAATTCTGCCTCCTCAAAATTTGTCAGCAGGATACATAATACGTAATAGAAATGTGAATTTTTAAACAAATTTGTGTAATATATTGGTTAAGAACACATACAGACTATTCATTCTGTGTTGTAATCCCTTTAGAGGAGAAATAAGCACATAAAACAGATGTGCATCACATTTTCTGAAGGCTTATGAGATGCTGTTTATCTTGCTTCTTTTAACTGTATTTTAAAAGATTACTAGGGTCTTGATATAACTTGTGTAGAGACTCTCCCTGACTCCAAGTGGTTTTGAAAATAGGTCACTCTTTGGGACTGTAACACGTCAGGTTGGTGAGAGACCACTTGTTAAGAAAACAAATCTACTTCTAGTCACACAGATTAAAAATATGCTAACTATGCATTCCCAAATGACCTCATTAAAAGTTCTGCCCTTTCGATTCGAAGGGAGGACTGTGGGTTATGCTACAAATTAAAGGCTTATTTGGGAGGCAAATTTCTCTTTTTCCCTGAACTTTCAAGGAGAATGCCTAGCTTTGTGTTTCCCTTTACACATCTGAATGGCTGCCTGTTCCTACATGTGTGATTCATTCTCTGGAGAAGATGTCAGAGCCATATTATTTGACTAACTTGATGGGAGTACAGCCAGATCATCTCACTTGAGTCATCTGAATGGTAATATTTCATCAGGCGGACAGACCTCTGGCTCGTGGCTTGCAGTGCCTGAAAGAGAGAGAAGGGAAAAGAAAGACCCAAGCTGAATGTTCTTCACCCTGTTGGCCCTGCAATGAGTAGTGCCACAGGAAGGTTTTTCCTGCCTTTAGTATTTGTCATGGAAAAAAAAAAAGTCACAACAGGGCAAACCCCTATTGTTGCAATATGGAAAAGGAGAGTTTTTGTAGTATTGAAGAAATTTATTGGGTTACAGAAGTGTTTCCTACCAAGGTCTAGTACTGCAACATTACTGGTAGAGATAAAAAAAAATAATAAATTCCTTTCTGAAGTGAATTGTGAGTCCAGCAGCACAAATCTGTAATTCATAGCAACCCAAAGAAAATGTACTTAAGTACCTTTCTTCAATTTTAACTTTGTGCTTTAAATTTTTTGCTGTTGTTATATTTGTGTTAGATATGAGTTGTTTTTTTTTTAATTATGACTTTCTTGGTTTCACCACAAGAGTAGGAGTTGACTGGAAGCCAAGGATTTTTGAGCAGTCCCATGGATGGGGAAATTTCAAGACCAAAAAGCTTCTCATTCTTAATGCCCTTCATTCTTTCAAAAATAGTGTAGGTTTGTTCACACTGGCAGCTTGTAAACAGTGCAGAAAACCCATTCTTGAGTACCCCCAATAGGATGACTTCAGAAATTCGGAGGCATGTTGCTGCACAAAGCATCTTTTTTTCTTCCAATGTGTTCTACTAGGTAGACTCAGGGAGCTACCTGAAATGGCATTTCTGGCCCTTCTATGCTTAATTATCCTCATATTTTTGCTCATATTTTGTTTTTTATTCTCATTCACTTACTAGCTCCATTAACAGATGCAGGTTTACAGTACAGAAACCTAACAAGGAAACGAACACTTGGCTAAATAGGACAATAGGGATTTTGTGAATTACTTTCTGGAGGAAGAGAATGCTCTCTTGTTGTACAATGATTCCATCAGAAGTGGTATGGTTCTTCAAATGTGGCTGCAGCAGCTGCTTTGAAGCTGCTGGCACTGATGGTCTGAAGCCTGTGGATTACCGGCTGGGCAAATAGCAACTGCTCTGCCCCTTCTGTCGGAGTAATTCTATTAGAAGCCCTGAATCTGCAGGTTTTGGATGCCATGGGAAGGATCTTGTAGGGGTGGCATATTCAGTGTGTATTTTCAGTATTCAAAAGTATTCTGCTTACTGCATCATGTTGTGTAGAGCAAAATAAACTTTTGTAGAGCTTTAGCTCTTCAAAACCTGACCTAGCAGGTGATGAGATAAGAACTATACCAGCTGTTTACCATGAGCTAATTCTTTGTGAAACTTTCTCTAATGTTTTTATGGAATCTCCTACCAAAGTCTGAAATGAATAGAAACATAGAATAATACAGGTTTGCAGAGACACGCATACCTTGAAGTCCTTCTCCCCCTGGAAAGTAAAGCAAACAGAAGACTGGATTGATCTTCTAAAGCAGTTGGGCAATGGGGTCCTTCACTACTATTTGATATTACTGATTCAAAGCTGTAAAAGCAGCTGTGTGCTCCTCCTCCTGATTTATCCTAAAATACAGCCTGAGATAACAGCGATGGCTCGAGGGCAAGAGCAGTTAGTGGAGTTGTATTGTACATTTTCCTTAGGGCTGAGAAATGACACACAGCAGGAAGAGTCTGACACTGCACAGTTGCTGAAGATCTACAGCTTTCCTTATTTATCCAGGCAAGAAAATGATATTTTTTGATATGGCCATTGTTTGGAATTCCAGCTATTTAAGTAGAGATAAAAGTGTTAATGAGCCCATTGTATCTTCTAAGATAAAGAAAGACGCAATTGTGCAGGCAAATAACAGGAACTAAAGAGGAAGGAGGGGAAAGAATGTACTTGCAATCATAGACTTCGCTCGAGCATTTCCCAGATGAATTCTGTATCAGGCTGCTAGAAGAGCTTCACCCTTCGAGTCAGATACAGATACACACAGACACACAAGCAAAAGAGAAATATACTGAGCACAAGCTATTTGTTTGAAATATTTGCTTCTAAAAATCTGGTAATAATATTACAGATTTTCTTTACTTTTTCACCCGTAGCTACATATGCAACTTACAGTAATGGATATAAACAAACAGACATAGATATGACTATTTTCCAATACTTAATTACTAAGTTTGTAATAGCTTTAAAGGCAACTATTTCCTGTACCCACAAATCCAGTTCTCTCTCAAGTACTCTGTCTACATGGGCGTGTTAATGCTTCAAGCTTCCTTATTTATGGTTCTTCTAAACGTGGGAAAACAGACCTTCAGTTCCTGCCTGCTATTACAGTCCGAGCACTACAGCTTTGCAGCTATTTTGAGATGCCCCCTCTGTCTTTGTAGTGGACTCTTTCCCTGAGGTTATTCTCACAACCCAGGAAATGTCATTGCTTTCGTCTGCCAGTTTACGCTTTCCTGTTGCCCAAAAAGATGATGTAGGGAAACTTCCCGCCCTGATGTCATTTATCTATAGCCAACAGTTGCTTGTGTCTGTGTGCATAAATGGTAATTTTCTTGTTTGTTCTAGTGCAAAGTTGTTTCTTTAACTTGAAATAGCAGATGCATGCTCTATTTTCATTGAAATATTGAAAGAATTTTTTTTTTCTTTCTTCTTTGAGTTCTTTGGTAGAGCTCTTATTAGTCTGGTAAAATTTTTGAAAACTTTCATTAACTCTTCCACCTTCTCTCTCTCTTTTTTTTTTTTTCCCTAGTACTCAAATACCATCTGCCTTTTAGTCCTTGATATTATGAATTCTTTTGTGTGAACTGTATTTTCCCCAGCCTGTCAAGCCAACAGAACTGGATAGAATACCCAAAATGAGAGTCGCAGGCTACTTGCAGACAAGTTGCAGAGCTTACCTGGGGAATTTATAGGGAAAGGAGAGATCTATGCAGTAATAGGCCGTATGTAATAGTGACCTGTTATCTACCAGGTTGAATACATGGGCTTAAAAGGCTGTAAGGAGTCCATGAAGTTTTGGATGTTTGCATGATTCATGGCGAGTTGTGTAGCCTCATGAAGTGATGATGCGGACTTAGCCCAGCAGCACATCATGAATTGTGATCTGAACAGAATTGTTTTCCTTCATAAAGTGCTTTACAACCTCTGTTCTTTGGGAACTCGAAGCTGACAGACAGTGACTGCAGTCCTGCAGATGAGGAGTCTCAAACTATGGGCCAGCTCTTGCCTTTTTCCTGTTCTTTTGTGATCTAAGTTGTAAGGACTGGTTCAAAGTGTCATCATACATTAGCAGCTTCAGGGACTCCTCTTGATGTGACTCTCTTTAACTCCTGTTCTGTGAAGGATAGCAGGAACTGTCACGGAGGTTGATGCAGCTCACAGCTGTGTATCACTCCCATGTGAGCATCATCCCATGGGGCATGCATGTCTGCAAGCTTCATCTCCTACAGCATTTCACCACTTACCATCTGGCAAGATTTACCAACTGCACAAAGGGGAATTACCCAGTCCTCTAACCTCCCTCCTGTCCTCCTTCCCTCCTGTCAGTGCCAGCTAGGGTGCTCACAGCCTATCACGAGCAATTGCTGCCATTATTACTGTTATTTTTTTTTTTTTCCATGCCTTTTGTAAAAAAACTTCTCAGAACTCCTTAATTCTACACAAAGCCTCTTCAGAGATAAAAAAAAAGTAAGCTTTGGGAAGTGATTTTTCTGCCCAATACAGTTAACATTTCTGCCCACTTTAGTCTTCCCCCCCAGCTTACTGAGTTTTAGGTTATATCAAACTCCTTTTAAAGAGCAGGACAACAGATTTTATTTGACCTGTGAACTTAAATCAGGAAATGAAGAACAGTTCAGGAAGCTTCCCTTGGTGCTTCTTAAATTCTCTGATAACTGCTTAGCCCATACAAAACTTGAAGTCAGAGTACAAATATTCTGAGTGTTAAGAGCTGATAGTGGGAGATTAACTGCCTCTGCCTGGAACAAGTATGTTATTAAATATATTTCAGATCCTGAAGATTAAATAATGCAGTTAACGTCATAAAAATGATCCTCACTTCAGTTCTGCAAGAAAAACTCTCTATGAGCTCTCTCACTTCACTGTTGAATGCTGTGAGCAGGTGGGGATGGAGGTTTACAGGGAGGAGGATTGGAAGTTTGCAGGGCCCAGCTGGCAGATGGGACTCCACCAGCTGTCACCACATGATGCTGACCTCAAGGAAAAGCTCAGAGGGAAAAGCTCTGGAGACCAACCAGAATAATGCGTGTATGAATCCAGTGAGAAAAGGAGCAAGGTGACACTGGTAGTTTCTTTGTCACAAACATGACTCTGTCCTCCCAAGGCAATTGCAGTGCCACTGTACATGGAGGAACCTATTGGTGCCTCTGCCTTTGTCAAGGGCTACACCTGGACCTGAACTTGTGCTGTGTGTATCCTCCACAATTTACTCTGGACTAGCTCTGGTCTACTCCTGTAGCCTAAGTGCCCCCTGGTGACAGGAGCAGACCAGCCAGTTTAGTTTCATCTCAGAGCAGTCTGATCTGGATGCCCCGAGGTCACTCTGCAACGCAAATCAAAGTGTAGGAGCTGGGGACAACCGGAGGGTTTGCTTCAAAAGCGGAAGAAAGAGAGTTGGTTGCTCAGTGAACACCTCTTGGCATTTCTGCCCTGTATCCTCTGGGTTTTTTAGCCTTAATGTGCTGAGCTTCCCCACTCTCCAAGCTGTCTGTCTGGGCTACTGTTTTTCTAAATCACCTGTGGAGGAAAGATGCTTGCATTGGTCTAACGCATGCATGCGGAGTATGAAGCAAACCTCTCATGCTTCCATATTACAAGATCTCATGGTACAGTTTTTAACATTCTTCTCTCAACCCTGGTGCTCCTTTATCTCCCCTTTCTCCTTAGCAGGCATTTCACCACTTAGACTTTACCACAACACACTTTCTAGAGCAGTCTGACATGTGAAGCTGGTCCAGCAGGTCAAAGGCAATCCGTAACCTCACTAGCACTAATGTGTTAAAAACCAAGGTAAATTCACATTCCTGATTACGTTCGCTCTTTAAGTATCTGGTCTATGAATATGGGAGAGATGCAGAGAACATTGTAGAAAGTCAGTAGGAAATCTTTTCATACAGGTTAGGAGTGTAGATGAGAATATTGGTTAAAATACCTTCTTGTTACTGTTACTTTGTACATTTCACATTATCATTAGTCTTTGCAAAATTTACTCCCCAGTGTGCTTCTCAATGTGATGTGCTTTTGATGCTCTTTTCACTCTGTGCGCTTCATTCTGATTATTCAGTTCTCCCCTTTCTCCCTGTATTTTGAGGATGTCTTCTCCAAGAGGCTGCCTCACCAGCTGATCACCACCAACCAGGACCAGAGTGATGTTTAAGTCAAATGGAAATTTACCCCTGCTGTCACTCCACTTGCCAGTGCTGTTTAAATATTTTATCCTACCAGCTTTACTATTAGAAAAGCCATGCTATGCCTGTGGTACTTTGGGTCCCAGGAAATTAGAAATTAACTCACTTCAGTGTTTTACTTGCAATCACTTTCGTTTGCTCCCACCCTTCAGCTCTTGGCTAAGGGCAGACACTTAACTGTATTGGAATTTTTATCACAGAGGATATTCCCTTTTCTGTCTTATGGCATCTCAATAAATTGCCGTCTTGTTTTTCTGTTATTGTTTTGATTTCTATTATTTATACATGTGTAAAATAATGAAAATACTGACAGTGTTTAGGCGTGCTTCGTGTATAAGGAAATGCAACAGTAAATATTTAATGTAGTGCTTGGAACACCAAATCCCTGTTCCTGCAGCGCCATCTATCACAAAACCTTTGGAGCTGCACAGGACCGCGATGCTTTTTATTTTTAAGGAAGCAACATTACTGTCGGAAACACTTAGAAATTATTTGTTTGGGAGGGGAAAAAACAGAAAGATTTCATAGCTCTTATTTTTCAGGGTGTAGTGTATAAGATGGATGCAGTATTACCAACCAACTCAGTGAGTTCAGAGAGGATTATCTGTGCATGTATACGAAAATCAGCCTCAAACTGAGCTATTGGGGCTCAGCAAAGAAATTGGAGACTTACTTAGTCTTGCTCGGGGAGGGGGAACTCTCCACCTTTCTTTACCAACCTAATGCTAGAGCTAGCTGGAGATAGGCAACACATACTGAGCTGTGTCAGTCACTTCAGTGTAGTGCCACTGACCCCTGTATCCACAGAATACAAATGACACTTTGATAGCAGTACAGCAAAGAGTTTCCGGCTCCATGTACCTTTTTGACCTACATGTTCTGTCCAAGCCTTGGGTTTATTCTTGTTTTTCTAAGTCCTTATCCCAATTGACCGCTGAGCTATGAGCATGTGTTTGACTTTTCCAGGGGATGTGACCTCGTGTATGAGCACAACCCAGTTTACACAGTAGCATTTGCCTGCTAGGGATGTGCCTCTTGCATTTCAGGTGGCTCAAACTAATTCCCGGTGACTTTCCAGAGGGTTTTTCCAAACAGCTACCTGGGAGGCTTGTTCTCTGCCTGGTATTCTTCATTGCTCTCATAGTAAATGATTGGCATGAAGAAGTCATGGGTGACATATTAACTCTCCAGTGTTAATAATTTGGTGATTACAACTACCAGTGCCAAATATTTATACCTGTGGTGTTACTGCTGGAAAATTTTGGTCAAATCCTCTGCAACATAATAGATGATTAATATTTTTTCCAAACTCTTCAAATAAAGTTTGCCTGTTTCGTCATTATCTGACAGAAGCCACGTGAAGTTGCAGTTGTACTGGTTTGAACACAAAACTGGACAACTGGTTATTTTGCTTTGTTTTGTTTCCTTCACACTTAAAGACATCAAGCAAATAGATTAATTTAAGGAAAATGGGCTGAAGCCCATATTCACAATAAGAAAGGTAAAAGGTGGGTTGCAGGAGTTGCTTGAGGGTGAAATCACAATAGAGCTCGGTGAGACCCTAACATCATCAAGTGCATTTTCTGCTCTTCTCCTGCAGTGAAGCCCCAGGGAGATGAGAGCAGACCAGCTGCATGGCAGGACCCAGACTCGATACAGAGCACTTCTGGAAGAACTTCCCCCACTGTGTTTTCTCCTGATGGAGACTTCATGCTGTAAGCTTTGCCTGTGACAAAGTTGGTAAGGTAAGGCTGGCCTTAAGAAATTTAGTTTGATTATTTGAATAATTAATTGAGGAAGGTCAGGAGAATAAAGGGGCATTGATATTTTCTTAATAGCTATTTGCTTACACACAGCATGGGAAGCGGCGAGATTTCAGAGTATTTTCCACTGTTACCTGGTGGTGGTTGTGTTACTTAATTCCTTGTAGCAAAGGAAATCTAGAATGGGATGGAGAAGCAGCAGGGTTTTCTTGTCATATTGCAGCATTCCCACTGGCAGAGCTGGATGCACTGAATGAAGCTGGTCATCTGCATATCTTTAGAGGTAATTTCATCTAGTAGAGTGCTTTGGAGAAGTGTGAGAGGATGTGAGAGCTGCCTGATGAAGCTGCTGCATGGAGCCAGCCATGGCTCCAGATGTGGGCAACCTGCCTGAGAAGGATCTCTGTAACTGCAACACTGCTGCACAAAGCTGAGATGTTTCTTTCCTCCCATTTCTTGCCCATTTTTCCACTTCGGCACATCTCCCTGGAACTAGGAGTTGGGCTGGCAGGGGTAGAGATGCCTGCTTTATCTGTGCAGGTCATAGAGGTGTCTGAATCATGACAGCCCCCTGCATCAGAACCAAATCCTGGCGCATGTTTGGGCAAGAAGAAAAGGCAGCAAAGCTTTTAAAACCCATCTGTATGAGACAGGTGCTAAATATATTGTGCATCTCCCAGCTGAACAACGCTTTTAAATACGTACTGAGTTTTAGCAGGTTAATGACATACTCGTGACATTGCATGGCAGAATAGAAATGCACTTCCTTGCATAAATGTAGTTAAGTCTGCCTTTGAGTGCTTATCTCAGTGTGTGCTTTATAGCTTACTGGAAGGTCCACAGACAGCAGGATGTCATTGGCAAACAAGAACCAGAAGCAAAAAAAAATGGCTTATAAGCCAAAAATAATGAGAATTTTCCCTGTTAGTGAATAAATAATGCTTGGCTACCACAGGCTCCCTTATTTTCACCTTGTCCAGCTGACTATACCATTAAATGCAAAAAGGGATTTCTTAGATTTGCTGGTGAGGGATGGTCCTGAGGATTGGCCAGAGGCTGCTGCAGTGATTTGGGCACACTTTGCAGTGCTGCCTGTCAGCAGAGGCCAGCACAGACTACTGCACTGCCCAGCTGCTGGCTTGGAGCCACTTCCTGGGTTTGGGGTCTCCTCCCAGAGCTGTAATTTCTTTCACTCTGAAAAAGGGCTTTTGAACATCTGAGAACAGAATTGTTATCCAGGCATCCACAGTTTAAAAGAATAAAATTAATCCTCACATCACCAAAAAATTTTCTATGTGGGTTTTAATTAAGACTTCTCTCCCTTGCCCCCAAGTGGGTGTTCTATGGTTTTTATGTATATGTCTATTACAGAATAATCAGTGCTAAGTACGTATGCATACACAGAGCACAATAAATAAATAATGTATTTTCCCTTAATATTGCATGAATAAGAGGTATGACGTGTATTGATTTCATTTAAAACCCAGTTCAAGAGAGAATTTAAACACATTTCTATTTTTAAATCTATGAATCATCATAATGGGACTGTTCAGGCACTTTCAGATAGATATATTCTTAACAATGTTGCTGAATTTGAGCCATAATGATAATTAGGTTAATATTTTGAATCAGTGCCCAAGAAAGCCAATGGGAGTCATTTCAGGCAGGTCCTCCCTGACAAACCTGATCTCCTTCTATGACAAGGTAACCCACCTAGTGGATGAGGGAAAGGCTGTAGATGTTGTCTACATGGATTTCCATAAAACCTTTGACACTGTTTCCCACAGCATTCTCATATAAAAATGTTCCTCTTGGCTTGGACAGGCATACACACTACTGGGTAAAACACTGCCTGGATGACTGGGCCGAAAGAGTGATGGTGAACATAGTTAAATCCAGCTGGTGGCCCGTCACAACTGGCGTTCCTCAGGGCTCAGTATTGGGACCACTTATGTTTAACATCTTTATCAATGATCTTGAGGAGGAGATAGAATGCACCCTCAGTACATTTGCGAATTATAACAAGTTTGGTGAGAGTGTTGATCTGCTTGAGGGTCAGGAAGATCTACAGAGGGACTTGCACAGACTGGATTGATGGGCTGAGGTCAATTGTAAGAGCTTCAGCAAGACCATTTCCCCAATGCTACAGGCTTGGTAAAAAGTGGCTGGAAAGCTGGCCAGAAGAAAGGTGGTGCCCTGTGATAGGACGAGAGGTAATGGTAGCAAGGGGAAACACAGCAAGTTCCACCTCAACATGAGGAAATACTTCTTTACTATGAGAGTGACAGAGCCTGGAACAGGCTGCCCAGAGAGGTTGTGGATTCTCTTTAGAGACTTCCAAGACCTACTTGGATGTGTTCCTGTGTGGCATGCCCTAGGTGTTCCTGCACTGGCAGGGGGGTTGGACTCAATGATCTCCAGAGGTCCGTTCCAACCCTTACCATTCTATGATTCTATTTTTTAATACATGTGTGTGTATATATACATAATGAAGGAAATTCAAGGTAGAGCTTCGCCGAGAAGTCAGAGTCTGTCTGAGCCACAAATCACCTTATATCACCATGGATTTCAGCAGCAATCTGAGAAATGAAAGCAAGCTATCTTATAAATACCAGAGGCAGCCAGTTACTCCTTCCTCTATTGCCCAGGATATGCCACACTGAAGGCTGAACAGTCCCCCTCCCTGCATGAGTGAGGTAGCATCCTTTAGGTGACAGGAACTCATTTTTACTTAATGAAATTATAAGGATTTTTTTCTGCCTTGCAAGTTATGGGAAAAATAAGTTTTTAAAGGGCAAAATGTTCAAAAGCACTTCCATGACACAAGAACTTAGATATCACTGGCAGATTTGGAGTTCTGACTGAATCAAGGGATGTCTTAGACTGGAGCAGCTGGTAAGATTAGGACTTCCAGCTGTTTCCCTGCACAGATGTCCATGCTGCTGGTGAATTAGTTTAAGCACCGTAACATTTTATATGCTGGACACTTTTCTTATCCTGAATCTGCAGGTTTCAGCTACGTGCTTTGTCTTTTCTAAGACAACTGTTGAGATACATTTGTGTCTTTAATGCAGCATGTCAGAAAGGATCAATAAGTCTGATCAAGAAAGCAGTTGCCTTAAACAGCTCATTTAATTTGGCCCTGAGGCTAACACTAAGGAAGCTGTACTTTCTAGGATGAATCTGCCATATAAACATTAGCATGCAATTTATTTTCTTGGTTTTGTAGAAAAAAATCAGGTCATGACATCTGTGACTCTGCTTTGAGTCTTGCATTTCTTCTCCAGGACACATCCAGAATTTCACTCTGGGGAATGTAGCTACAGTAACATCACCACCTGTAGAAAAACAAAAGCAGACCAGTCTGCAGGAGCTTGTCTTGCAGACGTGTGCTCTTGTTGGAAGGACTTGGCTCTACTTTGCATGCTGTATACAAATGGTTATAACTTCGGACATGGAAGGACCAAACTGGGAACATACAGGCCTAACCTAAAAGCCTAATGAAGTGATATCCACAAAATAGCCTTTTCCTGTCTTTCCTTTTTTTCCTTTCTCTCTCCAGGACACAGGCTGGAAGTTTTATCCTCAATACTGATATTCAGTATTGATTGTCTGATTCACCTGAAGGCTGTGGGGCCGTTCAGCAAGATTTCGGCAGACTGGAGAGCTGGACAAAGAGGAACCAAATGAGGTTTAACAAGAGCAAATGCAGAGTTCTGCACCTGGGAAGGAATAAAATGCACTAGTACAGGTTAGGAGGCAGTCTGCTAGAGAATTGCTCTGTGGCAAAGAAGCTTGGAGTCCTGATAGAGAACAAGCTATCCATGGGACAACAATGTGCCCTTGTGGCCAAGAAAGCCCATGGTATCCTGGGGTGCATTAAGAAGATTGTGTCCAGCAGATCAAGGGAGGTTCTCCTCCCCTCTGCTCTGCCCTAGTGAGACCTCACCTGGACTATTGCATCCAGCTCTGGGCTCCCCAGTTCAAGAGAGTGAGAGAGAGTCCAATGGAGAGCTATGAGGATGATTAAGGAGCTGGAACAACTGCCTTACAAGGAAAGGCTGAGAGACCTGGGGCTTTTTAGTCTTGTGGAAAGTGAAGCACAGTAGAGGAAAAGCCTGAGAAAGGGGTACTAATTAATGTCAGCAAATACATAAAGACTGGGCATCAAGAAGGCAGGGACAACCTCTTCTCACTTGTGCATTGTGATAAGATGAGGGGCAATGGATCCAAGCTAGAGTACAGGAAGTTCCACCTCAATGTGAGGAAGAACTTCTTTACTGTAAGAATTGTAGAGCATTGGAATAGACTCCCCAGAGAGGTTGTGGAGTCTCCTCTCTGGAGACTTTCAAGACCTGCGTGGATGCATTTCTGTGTGATCTGCTCTAGTTTTGTCCTGCTCTGGCAGGGGGGGTGAACTTGATGATCTCTAGAGGTCCCTTCTAACCCCTGACATCCTGTGATTCTGTGAATATTTATAAACTACCAGATAGATGCACTTCTGTCTCTTACTTTTCCTGGGCAAGTAGGAATAATGGTTAATGTCTTCCTCAAAAAGTACCTTCTGTGAACCG
This sequence comes from Chloroceryle aenea, assembly GCA_013399075.1. Classification (NCBI taxonomy): domain Eukaryota; kingdom Metazoa; phylum Chordata; class Aves; order Coraciiformes; family Cerylidae; genus Chloroceryle; species Chloroceryle aenea. The sequence goes on from VWZY01000189.1 coordinate 274,556, forward strand.
GCTTTTACAAAAGTAAATTAAATAGCCTGTGTTTTATTGCTTTATTTTTATTACCTTTATTTACTAATAGCAAGCTGTTTTGTTTATTTTTAAAGCCCAGCATTCATAGTTGAGTCTGTGTGTTGGCTCACAGGATAATAAAGATGCAAATATTGAGCCATTTGGGGTTAAAAGCATCACCTCTAATGGATCTTTAATACTACTGTGCTTCACTTTCACAAGGTGTTTTTGCAGTGAACTGAGAAAGTCAGCCCGAACCTTATCTATGGTACTAAAGTATGAGAGTTGATTTGTTTTTTCTGGCTACTGTAAGAACTCAGTTATGTTGAGGTGATTTGTTATTTGTTAGGAAAAAAAAGTAATTTTCAAATTGTGTCCATGAAATTCTGACCCTCTGATGGGTACCAAGCCCTCTACCTCAAACTCTGCCTTTGTATTGCTCATCTGTATCTTCTGAGATCCTGGGCCATGTTAATGTGATTTAAATGATGATATGGCAATGTTTAATCTGTTTTCTCATCTGTATTATTTTTATTCTCTAAGAAAATCTGGAGAGTGCTGCTTATCATCTTATCTGCAAAAGGAAGAAAGCTAAAGTTGTTTCTCACTTACCTGGAAGGGTTTAGAATATGTGGAGTACACTGAGTAGCAAACATTTAGTAGGTTCCCATATCAAGCTGCAACTTTCTTCACTTCTGTAGATGAAAAAAAAATTGTTTTAGATTTTAAGTATTTATTTCATTTGTCAGTAGCTATTAAACATCCTGCAGGAGAAAATCTCAGAAGACATCCATTTGTAGATACAGTCCTTTTCAGGTGGGGCAAACCACAAAGACCTTTAAGCAAGCCAAAAGTTAATTGTATGATCTAATGGCATCAAAATTTATAGTTCCCCTTAATAAAATAAATTTGGAATCTTACATGATAATTCTAAAATTAGATCATGACACACCTGAAGGCTGTCAGTTCACTTTGTGACATGCGCGAAGAGCTTTGCACATTTGCTGCAGAAATGTCCTCTTATTCTGCTCTGAGGTTATTAGATGAAAAGACTTTTTGAGAAATTGCTAAGCTTGATGCATTGTTTAAATTGATTTTTTTTTTTTACAGTGTCCCTTCTAACAAAAGAATTGCTGTGGCTCTTTCAGACCAGTGTATAAGCAGTGTAATGAAAATTTCTGAATGGTTAGGGAAAGACTGTAGGAAGCAGAGACTATAGAGGTTCTGCTCCTGGTACCCCCTTAGAGCAGCTGCCTGGGTGTGAGCTGTCTGCCTTCAGTAGCTGCCAATACCCACAAATTTCTCTTTACCTTCTTTGAGCCCATGTAGATTTTTCACCTTCGTGGAGTCCTCTGTTCAGTGAGTTCTGCAAATCAGCTGCATCTGTTCCCATAAAGATGTCTCCTGATAGTCAGAGAATAGCCTGAAGCTAATGTCCCTTGTAGAGCCTGTGTAAATCCTGACAGAAAGCAGGGAGAGCTGCCCAGTCATTGATGTCAGCTCCTAAATTTGGGTTTAAGACTCAAGCCTTAGGTGCCTATTATGGGAAGCTTTTGTGATTTCTACAGAAAGAATTAACTATGTATTTCATGTCTCAGAGAGTGCGAGGAACAAAAACTAATTCTAGTGAGTGGTAAAATGCATGATCTTACAGCACCGGCTTGGAAGCCTCCCTCTTTGGTTCTGCATCTGCTACCGAGTCTCTGTGCAACCCTGACATGCCCACCCATCTCCACTGAAAAGGAGATAGAAATGTTACTATTGACCTAAAAATGACAGCGCTCCCAGTAGGTGGGCACAGGCTGCCTGGCAAACTTTGATGTCTTTGTCCTCACAGCAGCTTGAGGGCAAAATGGTGACCTCTGCTTTCAGCCTGGCATCTTAACTACCAAGCTGCTGTGTCTCTCCAACCAGCCCTTTCCTACAACACGAGTGTGGCGTGAGGCTTAATTCATAAACATCTGTAAATGTTCTAAGAAAAACAGAGCAAAGGTGATGTTAAAAGAGCAGCACATTAGCCTGTTGGGCAGCAGCAGCTGGAATACTTCAGTGCTGCACTTATAGTTGATGGTGCATGTACTTCACTTCAGGAATGCTGCCAAATGGCATTTTATTCCTACCTCAGAGCTCTATGGAGATGAAAAAAAAAAATAAAATTGAATTTCCATGCTTTATTGGTAAAAACGTGCTTGCAGTTTTTCGTACAGCTTGACCAGGCTGTGATGAAGACCTGTCTCAGAGCAAAAAAGCACTGTTGGGACTGATATCGTTCATGCTCAGAGTCAGGGCCTGACCAAGAGGTTCTGACAAGGGTGAAGGTAGAAGTGGTGCTTCCACAGACAACTCTTTGAGACAATTACAGTCTGACCCCCACCCCATGGCCCCACGAAGGGACAGTTTTATCTTAAACGTTTATGTTAATAGAGGGTTTTTTTTCAAAACTCTTTGTCATGATTCCTCTTTAGGCCTCAAATCAGGTGTGGCAGTTCTCAGGCCAGCTGTGGTTGGATCAGGCTTTTCTCTTAAATGTTAGGAAAATTTTCCCATCTGTATTTCTTTAACCTTCTTTATACTCTTCTACTTTTCTTTTCCCATGAACACCCAGCCCTACAGATCATTTTTCTAGGTTTGTTTCTCAGCTGCAGCAAGTGTAGGCCTGTTGTCCTAACCTCACTTGCTGATTTTGAGGTTTTTTGGGGTTGATATCGAGCTCCTTCAAGACCATAGGTGTTTTCCCAGCATGGCTAACACATCCACCTTCAAAACATTCTCTTTCTCCTGAATTGCCACTGCATATTCCTGCAGAATAACTTGCCTTTGGCACATCATTTGGACTGGCCAGCTGAGGTTACTGTTGCTAAGCTACAGGACTCTATAATAAGAGCCCAAGCCATAGCGGAGTGGGCACTGATGCATTTCAAATAAAACAAGACCCAAAGGATGCTCATAAATGTATGTGCAGAAATATTACAGGTCTTGAATGTTGAGGTTTCAGCAACCATGACTGTTACCTTTTAGCTTATACAGCTCTGGTTGTTACTGTGCTGGAGCTAGGTTGGTTGCCGACTGTAGCGAGAAACATGAACTTTAAGTAAGGCGTGTGTTTTGAGGGAAATTATTGAATGAAGGTCCTTGAAAGAGGGAAATGGAGAAGGAGAGGAGCTCCTTGGGGATTTCTCTGAGGAAAAATTAATTGACAGAGTTAATCTCTGGTTACTGGAGTCAGGTTATGGGATACGCCATCAATGTAAACTTCAGAACTGGCCGTACACACTAAGTATTAATCTGTCCACAACAGCATTGCCTTTCAGCTTTTCCCTGGCAGTTTGCATAAGTGACTTGTTTTGTATCTCTACAAACTGTGATTATATTTTTGCAGTGTCACGAAATGAGTGCTGCCAATTGCTCAGGACATGTCTTCAGTTCCCACAGCAGCTGCGTGTGAAAGACAACAATGCTGTGCTTCCAGAAACATTAATTGTCTGAAGGTAAATGCTCAGTTTCACAGCTGTATTTAATAGCATTTCATCTGAAGGCAGAAGAAGGTTTCTCTGAACCTCCAGCAGAATCTGGTAGGGCTCACACTTCACCTCTGTGGTGTCTGTGGCTGGGGTTTGTGTGGAAAGGTAGCCTGGGAAAAGCTTTTCTTGAGGTTCAGCTGCATTCAGTGTGAGTCAGCAACAGGAAATAAAGAGCCAGCAGTTTGACAGTGATGGACCATCCCCAGAGACAGGCCTCAAGGAGAAGATGAAGTGACTTTGTGCTTAAAGAACTTCCCTGGACACATCAGTCCATAGCTAGAAAGAAGCCAAGTCCCTGCCCACACCTCCAGTGTGACGCCAGACCTAGAGGATGTACAGGAAGGGCAAGTATTACAGTTTTGGCTTTCTATTTATCTTCTTTGTCTCCAAAGATTGCTCTTGGTGTTCGTGTTACAGATGTGAGCCTGAGGAGACACCACAGTTGATGACAGAACGGGTTAACTCATTCTCTCTGTTTTATGGCAGGGAAACAACATGAATGAAAGCTGATTGGTTAAGAGAGGACTTCACTCTAAATTACTGTGCAGTGGTTTTCTGGTTTATATACAGTAACACAGCCCTACTGAGAAAAGGTACACTGAAGATTACTTCAGATTGCTGTTACTTCTTATTGTTAACACTGCTTTAACTTGAACTATCTAAGCAGTGAGGAACAAACTTCCCTTATGAAAGTGTTAGTGTTTTTTGATCCCCAAAAGTGACTTGCCTGTCACTTCTAAACCTGTTTTGCCTCTCACTTAGCAGTGGAGTTGTGCCCAAGTAAAGGCATTACACATATGCTACCTAATGTTATTTTTATAATGCATATCCACTACTTGGTCCCACGGTATTGCTCAAAGCAAGTTAGTTTTCTGCCTGATGTTGTCTATCGATCACTCCTTTTGCCTTTTATCCTTCTTGTTGTTGTTGTTTTTTTTTCCTGGCTCTTGCAGAAAGTGATGACAGGCCATTAGGAAAGTGAATTACTAAACCTTTGTATTGATCTTTCTTGACTATATAGCTGATATTATTATGTAGGGACTTTTGTTTTGAACTATGCAGAACGGTTTTGCTAAGCATTTGACAGCTCTCCTCACTCCTTTGCTTCATTAACTTTCCTTTCTTTAATACCCCATCATTTCCAAGATGAGGAGATTCTGAGCCATTATGTGGAGTCATTTCATTTTCCTGTCAGGCTTCTTTTGCAAGCCCCCTCATAAATGACAGGATTTTTCTTTCTTTTCACTCCAGAGGTACACAAACAGATCAGCCCATTTGCTAACAGCCTCGGTGCTGACACCACAGTATCCATGGCAACGCACCAGCCTGCGCAAGCATCCGCAGACTCTTCAAATATCAGAAATACTGAGTGATGACAAGGAGTTGCTTCAAACTATAGATGTTTACAGGTGTCACAACCATCCGAAATACTTCTCTATCAGCCCATCAGCTCCTTGATTATAATGTGTTATACATTTCTTTTGTAGCTCCTTTCTCAGAACACAATATTCAAGGGAGAATTAATGCGCAGGGGGGTTTTGTTTGTTTTGTTGTTGGGGTTGTTTAGTTGTTTTGTTTTGTTTTGTTTCACTTATATCATTGCTGAGGTACCTTATGGGAATGAGCATCCCAAGCTCAACTGTTGACTTTCCTCTTTGAACTGGTTTGGAGTACAGGTTCTTCAAATGATAAAATCCAAAGTCATAATTGAAAAAGAAGTGGTCTACGTCAGCACAGCTAATCAGCGTAGCTGTGTGACTCCCAGGCTGAGTAGTGATTCACCCCATTGTGTTGCATGAACTATTGCTTTCCTATAAGGACAGGAGATTTGTAAGATCCGATCAACCATTTTGGGGGAATATTTTTACATAAGTTCATCTACCTGCTGGCATGGCAGAGACTATGCTACTGTACTTATAGTGACTTGTCTTTACTCATGCCACAGGTTCTTCAGCTCTGCTTCCAGGACATAATATTCAGGCACTCGGGTTGTGTTTCTGAAGCTGGTTGCAGCAAAACTATCAGTTCGTTAAACCAGGTGCTTGCATATGAAAACATCTGTAATTCAGATTGGGTAATTGCACGTGGGGTACTGATTTGTGCAGCTAAATAACTGTGGGCAAATATATGGGCACAGACTAGTATGAATTGACAGATGATGTGTAGGTACTACCCCTCAGGACTTCATGTGCAAAGCAAACCATTAGAGTCATGTGATGGTGATGACTCTGGACAGGAAAGAGTTTTATAACACAGCAAACGAATGGGTAGTCTGCAGGCATTCAGCACCACCTTCCCTCGGCCACAGAAGTATTTCTACTATACTAAGATGTGATGGGTGTGCTTGTTGAAAAGGCTGAGGCCATTCTCAAACCTAGACTGGACCACTGCTTTCACTGTTTGCACAAAAGCTGAGTGTGAGGCTGAACTTGAAGCTTGGTCATAGAAAAGAGCCCAAGTACATTGATGTTGAACCTCAAGACATGCTTTTTTTGTGAGAAAATAGTCCCCCGTTCTGTCTACAATGTTTCCCCTCTCAATAAATAACAGTGGTAATTTATTCACAGAGAGGGGAAAAATACAAAGCCTCAAACCCGAGATGGACTACATTGCCCCATATTGCAGTGTTAACTTGATTAGGCTAATCTATTTTCAGTTGATAAGTTAAGCTTTAGGCTTGGAAAATGCAGTAACATTTACATGTTTGAACACAACAAGAGGAGCATATTAAAAAGCCTTATCAAAATTCCACATTAATAAAACAAGCTATCAGCACATCAGAGAATTGAACTTCAAGCATGCAAGCGTAGTAATAGATTCCTTCTAAGGTCTTTATTCCTCAGCAGCTACTCTTGCAAAAATACTGACTTTCCCCTAGAACAGGAAATTAAATCTCAGAAATAGTATAATCCTCATGTCCTGACCAGTCTGACCATTCAGTAACTTATAGTTTGTATTTATGTTGAAAAGCAATTTTTTTAATAGAATTTTGTTATAGATGCAATGCATAAAGAGATTTCACTACTTAAACCTTAATGTATGTTCTGTTTATCTTCTGGTCAGCCTTGTAGGTATTATTTTTTTATTTCATTAGAAGACCTGGTAAGACTGAACAGTGCAATAGTTTTATTCTCACAGCTTTCAGGCCAGACAAAGAAGGCAGCACTTGTACTAGTGAGAAGCTAGAGATGGCAAAACACACAACCTAAGCTCACAAACGTGCATTTATTACTCACTGTTATAACTTGAAAATGTTAAGACTAACAAATCTTATTTTTCTAGAGTTGTCTTTTTTTTTGTTTTGTTTTGTTTTTTTGAGATAGGAACCTAATAGCTGAACTGTTCCTCTGTATCCCAGAAAACAGGTTAAAGCAGGAAAAATTGCTTTAGGTTAAGAACTTTCTACAGCTGAATCCTGCAGGGATCAGTGCTCGCACTGCTTCCTCTCAGAAACATTAACAAAACATCCTGTGAGATGTCTCTAACATGACAGGTCTGACATACAGCTTTTTCCTCTTCAGCAAAGAAACCAACCCCATAACCAAGGTGTCACAAAGCCTGAAGAGCCAAGAAGAAAAAGTAGCCAGGTTAGGTAAATGACAGGGCAAGAAGGAAGCTCTGCACCACGTACTCTGTAAGTGACCTTGACTGTCCATTTTTCGTGTTGGTGTATCATCTGGGGACCCTTTGCTTTCAATCACAGCAGTGAAAAATAGAGATGTCCACAGGAGTGCATCCTCTACTGTAATTCTTTTATCTTTGTGTTCCTCAGACCAGGTGGCACCAGCATTTTGTACCTTCTCTCTTCTTTCAAATTATTGGATTTCTCATGCAGAGACTGTTTTTTGACATCAAAAGCATTTAGTAAATTAGAGTGTAGCTTCCTGAAGCTAATTCTTCCCTTGTAATTTACATGAGTACCTATGATTCTTTGGACAAAGATAACTAAGGTCTACAAAGGCAACACTGCTCTGGTACAAGTCCTTCCACTGTAGCTAGATCTCACCTTTGCTTAAAGCTTTTCTATGGCACCCTGAGGCATACATTTAAAAGCAAGTAATATTTCCAAGGAACCTTTAAAAGGTAAATGTTTTCAAATGGGATGAAGGCAGAAAACTGAAGGCTTTTACATGGAAATGTTAACTATACTAGCTGATGAGATACAGTTAAGTTGCTTGTCCAAACCAGAAACAAACTGAATACTGTTTGTTATGCAAAGCCAGGGATAAGTCCATACTATTTCCACTGGAAGCTTTTATTTTGTTTAGAGCCTGATAAACATAGGAAGAAGCTTTTCTGCTCTCCATTCTTCCCCATTGTCTCTCATGGGCACTAGAGGGACTCTAGAGTTTTCCAGCTGAGAGAAACATCTCAGCAGAGCCCAGGCAGGAGCATTGCCTTTCCAGGTCACCTTAGCCTGAGTGTTTCCAAGGGATAAGGTGGCAAAAACAACGTTCAACCTGTTATTGAATATGTCCAGAGACTGGAAATATGCCACTGAGGAAAGTGTGTAAAGGGACCATAGCCATACTTTCCATTGCTTCATCTGTGTTGGTGCTTGCGTCTCTTCCCATCAGGAATCAGTAAGAGCTGGCTTCACCTTGACTGCTCTGTTCACTCAGCTAATGTGACATTGGCACCGAGGCCTGAGTCACACTGTGGTTTTGAGACATTAAATGTTTCCTTCCCCAGTCTGAAGTGAAGCCAAATACCTAAGTTGCCAACAATTGCAGCTCTATAAATGTCAGAGGAGCAGCAGTGGTTTGTTATTATAGCTATATAGTAAGAGAAGAATATGTATTGACACAAGTCCCTTCTCAAACAGCATTTCCCACTTACAGTTTTAAATGAATCCATTCTAAAAAAGTCTGTAGCCAATGTCATTCCTTTTTGGTTTAGCAGGCAGGCAAATATCCTCTGCATTTGACTTACCAAGCCTCCATACAGAGATCCACACTTCAGTGTTTTGAAGCTTTACTATAAAGCTCATGGTTTGTGAGGCTATATAAAAATCTGTTCTTCCTTTGTACAAAAATCTTTCCTCCCCTATCTCTTAGTGGGATGACACTTTTTGATCTCTGTGTTAATATTTCTAATAAAAATATGTGCATGCATTTTAATATCGCTAACATTAATTATAAGAATTTTTCCTTTAAAACATCTGGTGTCAAGACTGTTGCTGAATATTTAATGTAAAGATTAATGTAATTTGACTAGATAATTATCTTGGGGAAAATGGTGTATGTCACATTGTTTTTTTCTGTGTTTATTTTTGATGACTGTTTAAAGGAGAGCTACAAGTGAATGACTAATTTCCAAGATTCACCTTCTCTCTTTCTCTCTCTCTGCAGGTTGCTACTGAAAAGAGACAGGCTGTTACCATACCATATTTGAGCTAGAGATGTTAATTCCTCCATGGCACATGGAATATTCTGAGCGTTTCTCTGGATTCATCACTCTCTGATCTGTAGGAATGTTAATGAACAGTGCAGAGTCTATTTATTTCTCCTAGTGGCTTTTTGTTAAGACACCTTTTCTATGATACCCATTGTAATATTTGTTTCCAGCAAAAGTATAAGCTGTTCTTTCCATTTTTTGTTTGTTTGTTTGGTTTTGTTTTTGTTTTAAGATTATAAGCTTTAGATAAATCTGATTTCCATTTGGATGAAGTGTAGCTGTTTCTCCTTGCTCAAGTCAACTGATCATTCCCTCTCAGGGCACCTTCTGCTTTGGCTTTACGTAAGCCTGCATTTGTGTCATCTAGGTGGTGAAAGGAAGGGCAAAGTCCCTGTGCTTGTGGGGAAAGCTCCATCAAGGTCTTTGCATGGTCACATAGGCCTCCAAGGGTAGCTACAGAAGACAGCTGGGGAAAGGCACTGCTGATCCTTGGGGTGCTAGTGATACTGATGCAGGTTCCTTGTGCTCTAAATGGGTGTCTTTGCTCTGGGCAGACTGGAAGACAGACTGCCTGCAGCAAATCCAATTCCTCTGGGTGGATATATATCACTGGCGGTGAGTAAACAGAGGTTAACATGACAGCTTTGTCCTATTGGCAAGATCCTGCTCCCTTTTCATGCCACTGATGTGCAGATGAAAAGATAGAAGAGGGAAGCAGCAGTGGTGAGCTCTCCTGAACAGCTTGTGGTGGGCTTGGGAAAGAGACTTGAAGAGAGGTCTTTAGCCTTGACTCACAGACTCTGACCTTTAAAGGAAAAGAAAATTTCCTCATTTACAAATACATAAAAATAATTAACAAAACAATTTGGCAATCCCAAGTCACTTTATTGACATGAACATGGGACTGGAATATAATCCAAAATAGTAGTTGTTGAAGGATGGCCGTCTCCACATGGCAGCTGAAGAAACACAAGCAATGGTGGGACCTAGGCCATCCCGAACCTGCATTATGATCGCCCAGTCTAAGACACATAATGCCCAAAGTACAGGTATGGAATATGCCAGGTCACTTTCTAATGTCCATGAAGAAAAAGAGTGCTCAGTACTCCTGAAAATCATGCTTGAAATCAAGCTAGGCAGATAAAATTACTGAGTTCCAGGTAATGTGTATTCTGGGCACCCAAGTATATAGCAGAATAGCAATATTTATCTTTACTGGATTAAAGTGTGAAACTGGTTGCAAAAATATTAGGCTAATACATGCATGACATAATCAGAATTGCCGATTAAGATTCTGACAGAATGGCTTTTGCACATTAATTTTTTACATATTCATTAGAGTAATTTTTTTAGAAATAGAAAAAGTGAGGACCATTTTACTCTCATCTTCAGCAAGGGGAACTGAAACAAAATGATTCTGACCAGAAAGGGTGAGAGAAGCCGGTGCTGTAGTTCTGCCACATCAATGGCATTGCCCTTGTCAGTTTTTCTAGAATACGGAAACAGTAATTGAAGTCATGAGGGGCTGAGGAGGAAAGTTCAGTTTGAGAAGCTGATAAGTGACAGAGTAATTAGGATATCTTTTATTGCCAGATTCCAGGAAACGGCTGGAGAAGCCGGCCCTACAGAAGCACAGTTTCTAAGACAGCAGCAGTGCAGTTTCTGAGGTGCTGTAAAGGCGATTTTTAACGTATGTCACCATTATTTGTTCTCTTTTTCCAGAAGAAACCGAGAAATTAGCTTGAACTGAGATTAGCATCACTGGAAGACCCAAATGAAACCGGGAATAAAAGTTTCGGAATGTTTTTCGGGATGCTTGGGGGCTGGGGCCGGGAGGGGAGCCGTGGCCAGCTGTCCCGGTGCGCCGTGGTCGCCATTCCCCCACACCTAGCGCAGCGCAGCGCCCTGCC
>VWZY01000189.1:295131-345247 GCA_013399075.1 Chloroceryle aenea
TGTACTACAGTAAGTAGCTTGTTTACACTTTGAATTAAGTGTTTTAGGAGTGATTTTTGTTGGTTTGTTTTTGTTTGACAGTGTATTATAAGTAGAGGGAGGGAATAAGTACTTGAAAAAAACTAGTGGGCAAACCTAATGTTTTCCATACTTCAGGACATGAAACTATGTTTACTGCTAGGATTAAAAAGAACTGTTTCCTTGAAGATACGGTATTGCAGAGCTGACATTATGGGTCATTCCTCTGAAATATTTTTGTTTGTGGTCAGCACCAGGTAGTTTGTTTTGCCCTTATTGCCCCACCATTCTCAGGTGAATTTCAGTTCTGAGGTTTCAGTCACGTGGGAGATTTAGATTTGTTTCTAAATCATTTTATATACTGATAGAAATGTAGTATTTTTTTTTCTGAAGAGGGTGAAAATTTATTCTGCATTTTAAGTTTTTGCAAGATTATCCCCAGTGTCTGCTTGTTTCAGTGTGCAATGGAGTAAGTAAGCTGTCTGTGTCCTGGGATGGTCAAGGGTATGAATCTTTTAGAGGTAGCGTGTTTTTGTGGTTTTGCTGGTAGTGTTTTGGTGTTTTTCTCTCACTTGCCTAAGGCAGAGGGAAGGTAAGTGAAAAATGAGTTTTCTTTCAGTGGGGGTGTGATCTCCACATGCATTATAAAGGCAAAAAGACAGGTCAGAGACGTGTGTTCTGGTTTTATTTGAAAAACTAGCTGTGGAGATTTGTTTCAGCTGTATCTGGTAGGCTTATTTTCAGTGCTGATGCAACATTATGAACAGAATTTGCCTGTCCATGGTTTCCAGAAACTGCTGAATAACAGACACAAAGAAGCAGATGTCACCCTGTGTTCCCCTCTTTTCCCCATCCAGACATGATATAAACATAACTTTCTTTTGGATTCTGTTCCCCTCATGCCTTTGCATTTGGCAGGTGTAGCTCTACTGCCCTTACCTGCAGGCAAGGCATGCTCTAGATTGAAGTGTAATCCTCCTGGATTAGTAAACAAGCCCTGCCCCATGCCTGTGTCACTAAGCAGATGAGTAGCTCTTTGAAGAATGTTTTGAGGTTTGTGAAAATAATTTATAGCAAAAAAAATCCTTTTAAAAGATACTAATATATGCAAATAGTCAAATAAGCAAGTAAGAATAAAGGTGCTCTTTCTCTAGTCATTTGTTAATATTTCCCTTTCTATGGTGGATTTACTTCTTAGCTGGGCAATTTCCCTTTCCACTGTAGCTCTGGCTGCATTTAAGTGTTTCTCTCTTTCCGTTTGTTGCTTTTTGGTTTTGTCACTGAGTTTACATTGAACCACAGCTCTGGGCAGAGCTCCACATAAGTAAGAAATCTACTATATAGATGAAACTATGAAAACAGAACCTGTGGCCTTGTTTTGAAATGGTGAGTTGTTCCTGTTCTGAGGAGTCTTGGATCTCAGACAAGAGAGCCATGGGGTAGAAAGTGGGTGCTGGCTGATGGGGATCTGGGCTAGTGGGGACAGCTTCTGGTGTGTTTATCATAGGTAGAATCATAGAATTCTCAGGGTTGGAAGGGACCTTAAAGATCCAGTTCCAACCTCTCCCACTAGATCAGGTTGCTCAGAGCCTCATCCAGCCTGGCCTTAAAAACTTCCGGCGATGGGGTTTCCACCACCTCTCTGGGCAACCTGTTCTAGTGTCTCACCACCTTCATGGTGAAGAACTTCTTCCTAATGTCTGATCCGAATCAAGCCATCTCTAGTTTTAATCAATTTCCTCTACTCCTACCACTACCTGACATCCTAAAGTGTCCCTCACCGGCTTTCTTGTAGCCCCCCTTAAGATACTGGAGGGCCACAATAAGGTCTCCCTGGAGTCGTCTTTTCTCCAGACTGAACAACCCCAACTCTCTCAGTCTGTCCTCATAGGAGAGGTGCTCCAGCCCCCTGATCATCCTCATGTCCCTTCTCTGGACGTGTTCCAACATGTTTTTATCTTTCTTGTAATAGGGGCTCCAGAGCTGGATGCAGTATTCCAGGTGGAGTCTCACGAGAGTGGAGTAGAGGGGGCGAATCACCTCCCCTCCCTAGGTACATTGTTAGTGTTGGTTTTAGCTTGTCCCCTTTGCATAGGTCATGATACACAGTAGAACTGGAGTAGCTCTTCTTCATTTGGATTTTTTTCCTGTGGGGGTTTTATCGTCAAGTTTTGCTTTTGCAAAATCATCCTCTTCTGTATCCACCAGCGATTTGATTCGGATCTGACATCCCCTTAAGTAGTGGTTCCCAGGGCACCTGTAGGCTGTGCCAGAGGCTGCAGGCTGCTGGGTACCTCATTCATGCCCAAGCCTGGGAAAGCAGCTTCCTGTCTGACAGGGCAGAGTAGACATTTTTGCCCTGTGCGTCTACTGAGCAGAGGCAGTTGCTCTTTCATAGTCTACTGAGGACAGCAGTAGCATCAAGCCTGACTCTCGAGAGCTCCCCAGCAGAGTCCCTTTCCATACAGTGGAAGGAGTTACAAGGGCTTTTCTCTTTGCTGCAGCAAAAAATATAGGAAATACTGAAACAATTTTGCTATGTGTGTCCACTGACTCTGGTACTTGTATATGACCAGTCTGAAACCATTCCAGAGAACAGACTACTGCAAGTGCTGAATTAAATGTCTGATGGGTTTAGCCTGGAACGTGAGATGTTTTGTGTAGACTATATATTAGTGTGATAGTGGAAACCACAAGAAGCCCTACAGTTTGGTAGTCTGGGATGCGATCTCTTGGCAGCCAAAGCTTATCTCAGTTGGTGCTGTGGGGGTCCTGCACCTGCTTGCTCCCCTGGTGCCTGGGCCCTGCCTGACCCCGTGGGAAGCTTAGTAAGTTGAGCTGGGGCAATGCCAGTGCTGTGTAAAAATGATTTACTTTCTACCAGTCCAGCTCCCCCAAATGCTCCAGAGTACAGGTGAAGGGGAGGTGCAGGAATGTGCATCTGAGAGGTGGAAGGCCTTTAACTGTCAGAAAGACAGGGATTTAAGGAAGTTATTGTTCCATTTTGAGAATAAAAATTGTAAGATCTAAACTCCCCAAATAGACTGAGTCATTCCCTAGAAGAGAGAGAATCGCACCAATTTTGAGTCTTCCTAGTACTTTTTTAATCACCTGCTTTTTATATAATCAGGTTCTAAGAAGCTTCTCTCTTATCTTTTGAGATAGGAGTACAGTGAAAATGTTGCACTTGTCTCCCTATCAACAGTTAGAAATACACTCGGTACAGTCTTTTTCTGGTAGTCAAAGGGAGATATGTATGGTAATAAAGGGCCCTTTTAGGCTTTGTGCTGCAGGGTCTAAACATTGCTGTACTGCAGCTGACTTGCTTGCAATAAAGCCCTTGTCCATGCCTTTAAAGAAGGACTATCCTGAGGTTGCAATTGCCTTCCTTGGAATTAGAGGAGGAGGAGGGACATGTGTTGTAAGGAAAAGCTAAGCCAGGAAACACCTGGCAACCAGATGGCTCCTAGCATGCTGCATCATACCCACACCTTCATTAAGGATTACTGTGGTTGTCTCTGGGTAATAGATTTAGAGGTTTGTGGTCACAAAGAATTAGAAAATTGTAGCCAGTTGCAATTAAAGGTAAGTTATTTTTAGAGGACAAAGAACTGAGCTAAGCTGAAAGCTGAATTAGAGCTACTTGAAATGTTAGGGCTCAAATACGACGAGTGGTATTTTCTAGGCGACCAACAAAAGAGCCCGTGCAGTTCAGTCAGAATCACAAAGCAGCCCAGGGTTGTGGCAGGTGGGCTGGAGACAAATGAGTAATGAGCAATGGCAATAATATGGAACTGGTATTATTCTGCTTCCTGAGGGCAGCTGGGGATGTGTACTTCTCGATGAATATTTATGTATGCAACAGATAAGAGTTGCTCAGACTGTTAGTAAGATGTGACAGTGTGGTTTGCACTGTGATTTCTTTAAGCGTGACTCAGTATCATACACTAATGTTTTACCTGTATTTAATTTTGTTTTATATTTATACGTCAGTGTGCCTGCAGTCCGGAAAGGGCAAACTCAAAGATTTTTAAATTTTCAAGTGAGTTGTGAGAATATCAGTAGGGAAATAGAGATTTGAGAAGGACTGTGCTAGCGCAGAAACCCTTTCTGTGTTGGTGACCAGTAAGCGGCAGCATGTGGTGGGTCTGGAATTCAGGCTGTCCCTGTGTGGGTACACAGAAGTGAGCATGAGGAAACTGCTCTCACTCTTACGTCCCCTGTGCTCACCTGCCTACAAGAGGTACAAGAAGCACAGCAGTAGTGAGATACTTGGGTACGTTTGGGCTGTCTCACTGCTGCACTGGAAGATGGGAGATGCCTTTTCTTGAGGGAGTTGTTTCTGTGAATCCGCAGGTATTGTGTCCCAGTTCTTGCTAAATCCAGGACCAATTGATAATGTCTTGCACTGCTAACCTTCTCACTGCCCTGCTTTGAAAGGTCTTGAGGTACGTAGTGGGAATAACAATTCAACAAGAACCTTTGCTAGTTCAGGGTCTGTGTAAACTCTGTTTGCCTTCCTTAAAAATGCTTTGGAGCATCTGCAGGAAGCTTGAATAGGTTGTTCATTACTTCCATTCCTGTGACATTGATGGAATAATAAGAGCATTACTGGCTTGTTATGTTCTTTGAACAGCTTCTTGCAGACAGTGTATCTCTTGATGCTTTCATATTAAAATGTTGATAAGCACAACCTGAATACACTTTTCATTGAAATATCTATTTAATTACTTGTTAGTGCTGCTATTGAAGGCTATTGTGAATTTCATATGGTGTGTTCTGAGGAATCCACCTCAAGAAACTTGTTTTAAATATCACTTCAGTTTTTAAGGTTGCTTCCTTTGGGGCTTGTTCTGCAGCTGAGATTCTTGTTGAAGATGAGGTAACTTGCATTACGCAATGGGATTGTTTGTATTTTAATAAAGACAAGTCAATGACACCCTACCCCATGATGTGGGACAGCCACATGAATATGGAACAACTTGAAAGGATGGATCAAGTTGTTCACTAAGTCTTCTCATTTTCTAATCTCTCTGACTTTGAAGGGCTATATGGTATTTCTTATTTTACCCTTGGGAAAGGAAAAATAAATATTTTCATTTTTTGAAAGCTACTGTCCCAGGTTAAGCAGTCTTTACATTAAGAGTTTGTTATCCAGACAGGCTAGAATATCCTTTTGTTGGGTGTTGATGGTGTCTTGAACCAGTGCAAAACCCCACAGCCTCTCTTGGCTTTGTCCTGAGAGGAGCCCAGCTGTTTTGTAGCTGAAATTAAAATGTAATCCTAAAATAGGCCTAACGGGGGTACTTTAGATGTCTGCTGCAGGCAGCTTCAGTTTTTGAGGGTGTGCAGTTTTGTCAGTTCAACTGTTTGAGCAGTGAGTAAGGGAGAGGATGATTAGCAATTGCATGCTGCGTTGGTGCTTTCCAGCTTGGGAAAGTTGTGACAAAATAGCATCCAAGTTCTTTTTCCCCACTAGTCCTGCTGATAAGTGTGTAAACCTGATGAAGACTTGAACTTCTGAATGTACCGAAGTACTGCTCCATTAATGCATTGGTAGTAAAACGAGCAGAAGGTACTGATATGGATCTTGTAAATTTGTATGACATTTTGCTGCATCCGGATGGAGAGCTCCCAGGGTGCCTTGTCTAAGGCAGGGCTGTCATGGGCCTGATAAAGTGCTGAAGACCTCTGTGAATTGGGTTGTGAGGCTGCTTGCCTCTGGTAGGAATCTTTATTTTGGCTCTGCTGAACTTTGGGTTAGTCCTTAAAAGAAGCCTATTTTTCAGAAACTTTGAAAGCAGTAAATAAGGCACAACAATCTCATTTTTGTTGGGGAGTTTTAGCTGGATGTGACACCATGTGGAACTCGATGGAGGCCTGAACATGTATGAAGCCATAGGGAGAATCTGAGCTAAGTTCTGTTTGGAACTGGTCTGGAGAAGCAGGTTGGGACATGTTCCCATATGGAAGCTGAGTGTCTGTGGCATTTGTTGTTCTGCATTAGGGTTTTGGCACCTGCTTGCACACTAAATCAGCTGTTGAGAATGTTTTATGTCTGTCTAAAGGTGCTTAGAGCTGTGAGTTTGTGTGTCTGACAGCTATCAGCTATGACATATTTACCTGATAGGTGTTTAGCTGTTTGGTTTTTTTTTGTGTAGTGGTGTGTTTGTTGGTTTTTTGTTTTTTTTTGTTTTTTTTTGTATTTGTGTTCTGTTTTTCCAGGAAGACTTGTGGAGTAATTATGTAGAGCATGTTAATAGTTTCAAGAATGCAAACTTACATGCTCTTAATAGTAGTAATTATTGTTTATAATATTACTTTGCCTAGGGATTGCAGTGAAGTACTGTGCCTTTTTGGGGTAAGTGTGATAGAGACATTCATGATCTAGAGAGATCCGTAATGATCTTGAGCTTTATTGCTAAGGCCAGATTACAGTTTCAAACCAGTAAGAGACCCCTATCAGCCTGGCTTCTTAAAAGTGTTCTGAAGTGGTGTTGTGTTTGATTTAATCATGGTGCTGTATGTTGATGTCTAATTCTGATGACTCAGAGACACAAATAATGTTAGAACAATGCTTTAAAATAGTGGTTTTTTCACACCGTCTGACTTAACACATTAAAACCCCCCACTAGTGAGACAGGAAACAGAGCAGGTGTTCATTTTCTTTTTTCCATACTAGAAAAGCTGTAGTTCAATTTCGGTCGGTGAAACCATGCTGTTTGTGACATGGAAAAGTACGAGTTTATAAACATCATTTGAGATACTGGAAAATTCCTGACTGGACTGATGCTGTCACTTATTCTAAAGCAAATATCTTTGATACTTTCTGCAGTCTCCTGGAGTCATATAATGGTCATAAAATGGAATCCTGTATTCGTGAATCTTGAGGTATGGCTCAGGGCACTCTTTCTCCCCTGCCCCACCCCAGCCCCCCAGGTGATGATTATGTCAGATTTTCTTACAGAAATGAGTAGTTCTGAAAGAAGTTCCCTAAGGATTTTCCATGCTGGTCAGTGTAGGTGCCTCATTAATTTTTGGCAAACTTTCCATTGTTCATCCTTAGTCTTAAAAATACTAATACCCTAAGTTTGTACACACAAATATGTAACTCCACTGAGCCAAATGGAGCTTCTTATAGAAATACTACCTGAGTCTAATACTTGAACCTTGTTAAACAGAAGTAACATCAACAACAGGGCCATTACTGTCAATATAGGAGAGTTGTCACCTGGACAGTTTCCAAGTGAAATATGCTTTACCTGCAAACAGTGCTACTTCATTCAGTCTCGTACCAATGCATATGAATGACTAAATCATTTTGCATTATTCCCTTGACATGCTAGAACAATAGTTCCTCCACATATAGAAAGTTTGTAAATAGTGTTACCTATGAGAATGATGACTGCTTCAATAACAATAATGTACTGTACCAGAGGAAATAAATTGTTGTAAGGATCATCTTTGGTTAGTCTGTCAAACACAGTGTGTAATAATGTATATGTAACCTGTGTCAGTTCAGTGGAAAATTCTATAATATGAAGAATGGCAGCATAAAGTGTGCATGTGTACTGAAATATGAACATTAAGCTTGTAACTGTCTTTATAATCAACTGACAAGAAAAGAGCTGTTAAATCATCTTACTTGTTTCCTGTTTTGCTGTACTTGCCTTACTGACACCTGGATGATTTCTGCAATGTATATTGGTAAATATGCTCCTTATTCCTCTTCCCTCAGTGACTTGGTAGCATTCCTGGTTGTACGTATGGTAACTGGGAGGACTTTAAGGGAAGAAATGGGTTTTGTTTGTTGCTCTGTGAGAGGGAAGGTTATTTGATGTGTTTCCCATTGCAGTGGACAAAGTTGTGCAGTTGTAAGCTGGTTGTGGAGAGGCTGATGTCATCTTCAGTTGTGAGTCTCAGCTTCTTAACTGACAGTTTTATTGTCCTTAAGGAAGGTAGCTGTCATGGAGGACTTCAAAGGCCCTGGATGGCAGATTTGGCGTGGAACAGGTATGTGAGGTCCTAGCCCCTTCTTTAGGGATAAAGAGGAGCCTCTCCTTGTAGGCCATGTTGCAGGATTAATACCTAAAGTGTTATTATGTGCTTACCACCATGGTTATTCCCCTTGCTGTCCTTTGAACAGTGCACACGCTGATGTGGCACTGTCTTCGCCCTTTCAAGCCTTTGGGGCAAAATTCATCCTTTGCTCAGAAGAGTTTGTTAGGAGAGAATCTGTATAAATTGAGAGTCTGGTATAAATCTGAGGATTGTAGGTATATTAACAAAAAGGCGGGTTACAGTCTGCCCTTGCAGCTTTGTCTGGCATTATTAAGCTGAGGGATGTTCCTAAATCTGCAGGTAGAATCATGTTGATATCAAGGGAACCAGAAATTAAAGGCATGTTTGAACTGAGTGTTTTGTTGGTGTTTCCACTCCCCTGGTACTAGACTCCTATGGTACTTCTGAGGTGGATATTTGTGTTTGGCTGTTTGGTTGAACTGACTATTGCTAGTGAATACTGATGGTAGAGTTAGATTAATGGTTGGACTCAATGATCTTAAACATTTTTTCCAACTTAAACAATTCTACAATTCTATAAATGGCAGCCACCTTCTCTGCCCAGCCTCCCTAACTAGTATGGGCTGGCAGGAGAGTGCCTTCTTTTTGGGGAAATGCCACTTAACAGTTCTTCTGTCCCGCAAGGATCTCTGTGGTGTTTTATTATTTTCTTCAGTTTTGAGCTCAAGAATATTACTTTAAGTGTAGATTCTTAAGCCCTAACACTTTCCATCTGCACTGCTGATAGCACCATGCACTGCCCAGGTAACCACACAGACCTCCTGATTCATAAATGTTCATCAGTTCATATCATAAATGTTAATCCCATGAGCCAACTCCAATCAGCAGCTGAATTGGGGCCAGACTTGTTAGGGGAACCAACAAATCTCTCTTTGAATGCAAGACACATAGAGGAGAAAAGGGCAGCTCTTAAATCAGTGTGTAGTTTAATTGTTTTTATTTTCTCAGAGGCCCTGAAGCAAAGTAATGCAGGTTTTTCAGCGCTGACATCACAAAATACTGGGACATGCTGCCAAGTCTGTGTGGGTGGGGAAGAAAGGAGGTGTTCTTGATTCTTAAAAACACTTGTTCTTCTGTTCTCAAGGAAGAAAAAAGGAACAAACTTTCCTCATCATTCTCTGAGAATGTAAATGCCACATGAGCATTTTGACTAATGGCAGAAATGGCATTTCCTGTGCTGTCTTCACTGCTCAATTGTCTTGTCCTAGTTATGTAAATTGTGTTTTATCAACTGGAGCATATGCATAGAAAACCAGTTGGAGAACTCTACCAAGTCATATATCACCTCCTCACAATTTCCAGCACAATTACTCATACTTTCAGTTGCTCTGAAAAGCGTTCAGATATTTTGCATCAAAGCATTGAAGTTGCATCCTTTCACCTCTAAGCTAAGTATTTTTCTTATATATATGATGATATGGAGGTTGAAAAACCTAAAAATTAGCATGAACAGCCATCATTTTCCTTAGGAAGGAATCTCCAAAGTTTTTAGGTGTTATGCAGCTTTTTGATAGAGGCCAAACTCATCCTTGACGAAACTTCGTTTCTGTTAGTGGTTGGAGAGAAATTAATTTTCAGACTTATATTTACACCTTCTGTGGCATTCAGCATAGGAGGGATGCTTGTCATCACTTTACACATATAATTTGCTTTACAACAGTATATTGAACAGTGCAATATAGTGATTTATTTATGTAACCAAATCAAAAGACTATGCTTTTCATTTGGATACACTATGTATAGAAAATGAATTATGACACTTGTGTAAATAGTGTTCAGGTCACTGTGAGTTCCTTAAAAGAGCATGGGCAGTCACTTTTAGGCAGTGCACAGCGTGGCCTGGAAATAGAGACACTCTTTACAGCTGTACAGTTTGAGTCACAGCAGATGAGGCTTAGAACTGCCTGGACTCGCAGTGCTGTTTGGTTTGCACTCCTTTTATTCATCATTAAGACTCTGTGCTCTTTCTGTGCTGATAGAAGATGGCCCTTTTAAAGACGATGTGTAGTTTTTATTAAACTTGTTATCAAGCACACTCTACATAAAAAGAGTGCTTTGCTATTCCAGAACTCTGAGATGCTGCAGGGCTGGGGCAACATTACTTGAAACAATAATGACCGACTCAGTTCCTGGCGAGCAAAGAAAAGGAATGTGGGAAGAAAGCAAATTAAGAAAATCTAGCTCCAAATGGAGTAGAGGACACAGTGTTTAGCATAGCTCAGAATGGCTGGGACATGTGAATATGGAAGGCTCACCTTAGGTTGCGTGTCTCTCTGTCTGTGAGAGCAGGGAATTAAATTGTATAGTGACTTCAGCAAAGGGGAATGTGAATGGAGGAACACATTTAGGTTTGCCTCTTTTTGCATGCCTAAGCTGAACAAGCTTGCAGGTGGAAGCTCTTAGCTGTGGAGCTGTCAATCCCAGCAGGGGAAACAGCTTGCTCTACTAATTGTTGGGGCAGGTAGTGGATTGCTAAATCTTGTTTGCTTTAATTGGCCTAGTAGTGTCTTTGAATCAGTGGGACTAGGGTGAGTAATGTACTTCAGATTTGTCCTGGTATCTTCATCGTAGGTCATAGGTCTTACAATGTAAACTGTTAAATTACTGTGGAAGAAACACCAGAGAGATTGGTCTTGGAGTCCCTTGGGGATTGTGGAATTGCAAATTAACTCCTCACCATTTATTTAATCAGAGCATGTATTTAGTTTTTCAGAAGACGGTCTCCTGTGAGAAAAGTTCATGAAGCGGGTAATTGGAACTGAGGGACAGCTGGGACTCCCAGCGTCCTTCTGAGAGTAGCAAGCTCGTTTTGTGTGGTTCTTTGCCTGCTCTCTATGATGGACTGATACTTAAGGACTTTGCATTGAACCTCTGTCAAGGACGAATAGGCCTAAAACTCCTCAACACTTGGTATGGAGGAAAAAAAAAGTCCAGTTCTTTCCCAGAGAGAGAGAGAGAGAGAGAGAATTAGATTTTTACTTTAATTGAGAGAATGTGTTTATTTTCTCTAATGCTCATTAAATTTCTCTTCAGTGCATTTGCATTGTGTTCAGATTATCTAATCAGCTTGCAACTTCTTTTACTTTTCCTTCTCCATTTCTTGAACCTGCCATCATCATCAAGGTAAGCATTCTATAGCAATAGGTTTCACTGTTCAAAAAGAAGAGCGTTCTGTTAGACACTAAATCAACTTTTATTTAAATCAACTTATATTTAAAAATAGAAAAGCCCTGTCTTCTTTCTTTTGTTTTGTTCTCGAGGACAAGTAATTTTCAGACAAAGAAGGATATGCAACTTTAGGAAATCAGGAATTGTATCTACTTTTATATTTGATGTCAACCAGAAACTAAACAGAGTACTCAGATATCAGAATATTATTTTTTGTAGTTAAGGCTGTGTTCCCATCATAAGGACTTTCAGCATCTTTAGTGATTACAGGATAATAATAACTTGGCAATTAAAAATAAGTTATAAAAAAAAAAAATTGGCATTGGAAGTAGTTTTCAGTAGTCTTCAGATGTGTTCTCCTGAGAGCAGATTTCTTTAAACACATCATGAAAAAATAAATTGTCATATTTAGATTATATCAGATTAAAAAAATTCCTAACAGTCTATCATCTGAGTTGGAATCTCTGTGGTGAGAACTGCCATCTCAAAAGGAGAAATGCAGTTTTGCTGTTGCCACTTGAAATCTTACTGGTTTCGGTAGAGCTTTTAAAAATGTGTTTTAAAACTGGTGTTTTCCAGAATTTTTTAAAAAGCATGCTTAACTTTCCTGTAGTTGCAAACAATCTTAGAGTCTACAGATCCCAGCTCTTCCTGGAAGTGCTGGGAGATGTGATGCCTGGGCAGTGCTGGTAAATCCTAGCATGCACCCATCTGCCTCTCTGGAGACACGGTTACCTTTAAGGTTGTGTTCCTGCATGCCACTGGCTTTTTGTGTGAGCCGGCTTCTTAGTTGTGCCAGCATGCTGTGACAATGATATGCAGATGGATGCACACGTGTGGATACAGATCCTGATCCTGCAGTGTGCACTGCAGAGAGGCATTCTGGTTCCACTGGGGTCCTTTGAAAAGGAGCAGTTTGTTCTGGGAAGCCGTGCCTCCACTGCAGCTCTGCACATGGGGTGGCTCTCTATCCCCCTTCTTCCTGCACCTTGAGGAGAACCAATGCCCCGCACAAAATGCAAGTGATCTCTAGGAAGTCATTCCACTCTACTTTGCAAAGTTCTCTGTTCCAGCAGTTGGTTTGGTAAATTAGCAATAGTGTCAGGCATACTCAGCATGCAGTAACCTGAAGGGAAAACAAATACATCCCTTTAATATAGAGAGTTAATTTATGTGTTTCTGTTTTGAAAATGAATTTTTACACTGTTCTGGAAGCTGGATGGAATAGCTCTGGAAGCACAGAGAAATAGGAATAGCAAATGCCAAGCATGAGTGCAACATCTGAGATACGGTCTTCTGGTGCAGAGGCAGACCTGGAGACTCCACCCTGGCACTTTGAGGTGGAGCTGCTGAAACAATCCTCTGTAAATAACAGGTCTTAGTGTTTGTTTTTCTGGTTTTATAGTAAGCCATTTGTGAATCATTGTTTTCATTATTCATCAAGCCTCAAAGATGGAGAAATAACATTTAACAAATGCATGCGCTAACATTTTATCATCAATAACTGAATAAATTACCAGAGGATGTGCTATCCGCTTCCATTTGAGGTGTGTGACTGTACAGTCCTTCACCTCTTTGCTGATGCTGCCACTGAAGGGGCCATCTATGTGGATAATGGCTTATGACCTGGATGTCTGTCCATCAGCAGCTGGATTGCACCATCAAGGAATTTCACGTAGGCCATTTGCACAGTGTTTGGGTGGAGCAGCAGAGTGAGGCCTGGGGAAGTGCAGTGCAGATAGGCAATGCTGTGGTACCATCCAAAATGGCATTTTCTTGTTTTGCTGTCTTCTTAGAGCACCTGTGCTGGTGGCAGGGGTTAATGCTTCAGCCACTGGTACCCATTCCTGGCTGAGAAACCTGTGTTTGAATGATTCTTCTCCTAGTTTGATGAACTGAGTTACTGTCCTGTGGTAACTCTGTGCTAACCTAGTTTGGCTCAACGAATCCATGTGAGTACCTGGGTTGACAGCTTGTGAGAAGTCCACCTCAAGTAGGAGACAAGAGTGTTTATGATACATAGGAAGTAATGACTAGAGAACTACCGATGCATTTTCTTTTGTTGACAGTATAGGAAGGCCAGTGTAGTAGTTAAATTTATTTTTTCTTAAAACTTTCTTGCAATTTGTCCAAATAAACTCTCTATTTAGAGTGATGGTTAGCATTTTAATCTTTGGAAGGCTCACAGCTGGAGCTGCCAGCGGCACTTGCAGGCTGACACCTTAGCTCATACTTGATCCCACTTTAGTTCTGTGGCAATTTGGAAAGGGACATTAAAACACTTGGGAAAACTGATAGGGATGAGTGGGTGAATTGAAAACAAATTAGATTGGTCCAACCTGTAATTATTGAAAGATGTGCTCACCTGCATTCTAGACAGGACACTTTCAGGATGTTACACTTGCTGTCTGGGATTACATGTGTCAGGTGACAATCAAGGACATTCTTTGCTGATATAAACCAGTGGTGTCTCACAGTTGGACGGGTCCTGTAACCTCTTGATTGCAGTTCAGGAATATATGCTGTAGTTTGTACCTTCTTGTGTTAATAGGTCTCGTCTGCAGGTTGAGACTAGACTCACCCATGTGCATTAAATCAGATGCTTGCTGACAGCAACTGCATAGTTCATGTGTGCAAGCTTGAGCAGTTGTCTTGAGAAGTCTAATACAGTCTGTTAGGGTTCTTAGGTTTCACTACGTGTGTCTGAGCAAATGATGCTGACAATTTATTAAAGATGTTGTGGTTGCTGAACAACCTCCTTGATTTTTTTTTCAGAGGATTGTAGTCGCTTAAAGTGAGGGATCAGAAATATGTGAAATGTGTTCTTCTTCCAGACTACTTAGCTAAATGGATCACATGACACTAGACCAACCTCTCTAGCCACTTAGATGCTCTTGCTGTATGCAGACTTGTTTGTTTTTAGAACTTGGTAAGGATTTTGCCTTTCAATCAGTCTTAGCTTTCTGGGTCACTTAGAGAAGTTTTAGGGCGGGGTGTGTGTGTGTGTTTGTGTTTTTTTGTTTGTTTCTTGGTTGACAGTCCCTCCCTGGTTGTTTTCTTCTGTGTGAGTACAGTCAGTCCCAGCAGGAAGTGCTGATAGACCTGAACTCCACATGTCCCACTGAAGCGCTGGGAAATTCCACAACAGTGGTATAATGTGTCATTGGGAGCTATGGTGCTGTTTCCCAGTAAAATTTAGCAGTAAGATAGCTGGAGGTTGTATGGATAAAATACATGCTTTTGTTGAGATGAAATATACTGCATCAGAGTATAGGCAGGTGAGATTTCAAGACAGAGGAAACAAAATGGACTTCCCACAATGCTTCGTGATGGGAGAAGAGGTCTTGCTGCAAAGTGAGTTAACAAAGATTTGACAGAAAGTAAATCAGAATTTCTGGTGGGTATCTTTTACCTGTGTTTGGGAACTTCACTCTGCAGTTTCTGTAAAAAGCAAAATCTGTTGCTTTTGTGTCTCAGTTCGCACAAGTGAATTGTTTTTAGCTGAAAGGTACTACAGCCCACCTTTCAGGATAGGTGATCTCTGGAATCACAGCTGAGTATGTGAGCTCACATATGTCCAGTTTGCAGTTCACCAGTGTAAGAGCATCGATACGTGCTGGAATGATCCCATCGGAGATCTACTAGGGTGATGAAAGGGACAATCAGGTATAAGGAGAGACAGAGAGACAAATGTTTTCCTTTCATTTGGAAATGGGGAGGCTATGGGGGAGTCTCAGTGCTGCCTTTAGCTATCCTGTGGGTAGGGAGAGTAGAGAAAAGGTGTTGCCCAATTCTTGGAAATGCATGATGAAAGGGCCAGGGCAAAGAATGTAAGTTGAAGCAGGTAGATATAGGAAAAACTCTTGCACTGTGAATGTGGTCAAACACTGGAATAGAGACTGTAAGGGTCTGCAGACTCTTCAGTCCTGAAGGTATTCTGAAGCTCAGCTGGATGAGGTCTGGGTGACCTGCTTGGGTTAAGTTATAATTATACGATTAAAAAAAAAGAGTGTACTGCAGGCAGTAAAAGTGATCTTCTGTGAATTGTAAATAAACCATCATTTTTAAGTGTCCTGATAATGAATTGCATTGGCATCAAATAATTCTTCATTTTCTGTATTGCTGTTCGTGGTTTGCTACTTCTTTCCTGCCTTTAATTACTGATTTCGGTCAGGTACAGTACCTTTTTTCACTGCCTTTTTACTACAGGTCAGGTTCTTGCAGGAAATAATAACCAATGAGTTTCATTTTAGTGGTTTGGGGATTTTGAGTGTGTCTGTACAGTTAATGTTTTAAAAGGCTGAACTCTCAAGTATATCACTGCTGTCACTACAAAGCCAGAAGTGCTTCTTACCTGTGTAAAAATCAGTTTTTAGGACTGACTGAATGATAGGTTGCGCCTCCCCACTGTTGTGTAAAAGTCTGAAAATTTTAGGAGGTTTCTTAGGAAGGTGTCATAGAACCACTCCTTGCCTGGACCTGCAGGCCTTTAGAGTATACTGATATTGTAAATAAATACAAACTGTGTGTCTGCACAGATAGCCTGCTGATAAATGTAGGTTTTTATATTCTGGACTAAGACTGACAGGACTGTAGCACATGTGCACCAGTTTATTTGTGAGAAGATGTATTTTCCAAGAAGATAATTCATTTCCTTTGGGCCTCTGATGTTCTGTTTTACTATAATCCATGAGGTGAATTCTTATTTGGGTTTAAAGGTATAAATGTTGTAAATCAGACAGTAATGCAATTCCTGGGAGAGAAGCTGAAGAATAGTTGACAATTGTTAATCAATACTTTTTTTCCCCCCTTCCTCAATAGAGTGAAAAACAAAGAGTGTGTCTGTCAAATGAGTATGGAAATTATTGTTAATTCTTCTGAAGTGCCTTCTAGTTGTAATGAAAACCGCATACACAATTAAGAAGAACCAAAAACAAATATTTGTTTAGATGAGAAGAAAATAAACAAGACAATGGTAATGGGACTGTTAGAACTGTCTGAAAATCAGTTTGGATTTCAGCAGCTTGTTTAGGACAGAAGGTTACTGAGGGCAGCAAAACCCAAACTTTATCTGTATTTAAAGTATGTTCTGTTATGTTCTAGGGTACATATTTATTTATTGTTTTTCTTACTGGCCTTGGAGATGTTTACCTCCTAAAACAGAGCTTTTCCTTTTTTATTTAGTCACTATAGAAGTGGAGTAGCTCTGTGCAAAACTTAGTGCCTGCAGAAGAGGGGTGTCAGGTGAGGCCTACTGAGTTGCAGTAAGGCTGAGAAATGTTTAAGTGACTCTTGAAATTGTGAGTTAAGTTTTCATTGATGCTGGATGGATATTATGTATATTTTATAGCAAGTGTCATTGCTATACTATTTATGTTGTAGCAACATCTACATGCTTTAAGGGAGGCTGCACAGAATAGACAACATAAGACTTGTGGCAAGGTGCACATTGTTGTTCTGGACAACTGACACCAAAGTAGGACAAGGATGGAGGAGTGCTAGGCACTGATTCACTCAGTTATTTAGGGGTGTGTGGGATGTATTGTGTAGAAGCCAGACCTGCTGACTGCTTTGCCCTGCTATCCCCACACATCAGTGAAATGTTTGCTTTTTGTTGTCCTCATTCTGCACATGTACTTCTTCCCTTGAAGGGGCATAGCTGCCTTTCCATCCTTTTGAATAGCCCCATATCCTGTCATTCACACAGTCTGAAAAGCATAATACATGGCTGGGCACTCTTGAAAAGGGAAGTCAAAGAGCAATAAATGATACTCCTTCATCTAAGTATGCCAAACAACCCTGAACATGCAAAGAGGATGCTCATAACATTTTAACCTAACTATTACAGGGTCTAATTAAGTTTATAATAGTTTAAATAGTTTGTATTTTATGTGCATTTGAAAGGGAGAGATGTTTTCCCTTTCAAACACTGAATATAGTTCTTCTCCATGGTCTTTGAATCACAGACTTGTCTGAAACTCTTAAGCTCACCAGTGGTAGTTTATGCTGGCAAACAAGTTTGGGTTTGTTTTTTTTAGTATAAATCGGGTCAGCCTAGCAGTTAGATTTTTAAGGGTGGGGAGAGGAAGGCAGTGCGACATCTGTGCTTTAATCCCCTTATGGTTGTTTTCATGTCAGTGAGAATGAGATGAAGAGTCGTGTTTGCAGGGAGGACTAATGAAAAGTTCTGTGCATGACTCGGTTATTGCTGGCTGTTGCTCTGCACTGATACAACTGCTATTGCTTGTGCATGTGCCACATGGTCACGTGTCGGCCAAGACCCGCTTCTAGCTAAAAACCAGCCTGGTTGCGAAGCTGGCAACAGCTGTAACAGACTCCCTTCCTGTACAGTGAAAGCAGGTCTTAGCCATATGCAGCAGATGTTGCCCACTGGATGACAGATGCATGTAAAATCCATTGGAAAACTGGATTTGAGATTGTGCAAATTAAGTTCAACAAGGACGAGTGCTATTTAACAGTCTGTGTACTTTAATAGAGAACTGTATTTCTGTTGAACTGGAGTTCTGTAAAGGAATAAAAGCCAAGGCTTGGAGTTCTGCTCTAAGAAATAGGACACTGAATTGCACCTGCACCCTGGAAAGCCAAGTTTAGTCCTTGTTCTGTGTATAAACTCCATTTGGGTGCTCACATCTGACTAGTGAAGTGACGTGCCGTATGATGTACTCCAAGACCCACAAGTGGGGATATTAATGGCACTGTAAAGGCAATTAGCCTGCAAGCAAATGCTGCACTGTTGTAGCTGTACAGCTTCTGGGATGCAATGCCAAATGCCCTTCTGGGCTGTTTGGGTGGGGCAGCCACCTTTTGTCATGCAGGGCTCTGCTCTGCTCTGTTCTGCTGTAAGAGTGACTTGGTGGCAGTGAGGCAACTGGGTACAGTTGTGATAAGGACACTGAAAGCCGGCGAGTTACTTTGGTTGCATTTCAGACCCTACCTTTTAGGTCATGTAGGTATATACATAGGTTACTATGCTGCAGTAGCATTGTGTTACTTTCTTATTATTATTTTTAGTTTTGCAGGTACCGGTGGAGAGCTTGGCAAGCACCTATGTCAGTGTTTGTTTTGGGAACTGAGAGTTGAAACAGTTTGTACTGGTCCACTTTGAGGCTTTCTTTTAAATAAATCTAAAGTGAAATCAAACTTCATAAAGAATAACATTCTGGAAAGACCATTTGAAAGATGTAAGCAGTGGCTGAAAACAGGCGATGTGTCATAGAGGATGCACTTTCTACCTCATCTCCTGGGTATGGGATGGTGGCATAGCATTGTGCCAGTACCTCTGTTTATCTTTTCAAATGTCTTCTGGTCATTTTAAATATTTTTATTGTGTACTTCTGAAATACTGGCTTGGTTCATTTGGGGATAAACGGAAATAAGGTGCTGTAATATACTGTGGTTGCCTGAATGGTGAAGAGTAGTTGTGCTGATGGGGCAAATGATGGAAGGATCAAGAAATTACTACAAAATAGAGTATCCCAGCTCTTCCCAAGCACAGAGACTGTAGTATGTGATAGTTAGAAGCAAAAGCCCTGTGTGTTTTAGAAGAGCACAGAACATAAAATATTTAACACTTAAATGTATAAAATATATGATAAACATCATGCATCTTTCCAAGCTGCTGAGGCTTGCTACTGTATAATATACTGCAAATTCTCACAGGAAAAAAAAAACCCAACCACAAACAAAACCAAAAAAAACCCAACCAATAAACCAACCCACCAAAGTACTAATATCTTTTCTAGTTTCAGAACATTTCTTTGGGGTAGAGTTTCATTATGTAACATCAGCAGGAAAGTGAGAAGACCAGAAGGATTGAGTAAAATAGATTTTCCCCAGAGGATTACTATTTGCAAAGTAAACTCCTTTAAATTATTTGAATATAGATTCTCCTTTTAAAACTTTGGTATGTTTGATAAATTTCCAATGGGGAAACTTCAGATCTAAGGAATAATTGACAGGAATGGTATATAAAATAAAAACCCAAAGATCTGAAAACTGTATGTGGGTTTGATTTTTCTATGCAAAAAGCAGGCTAAGAGAGGGCATGCAGATGGCAATCTTTGCTATGTCTGATGTACACAACGCTGAAATGTCTGGGAATGTTTTTGTGGTTTGTCATGTTGTTATAGGAGCTGATTTAGAAAAGAATCTGAAACATTTCTGTCTGATGGACAAGTTTAAAAAATAGTATTTTATAATTTAATAATGTAAATTCTTACTTTGCAGAATTGCTCAGGTTGGAAAAGACCTTCAAGGTCATTGAGCCCAAACAACTTAACCCTACTACCCTAACTCTACCAACCCACCACTAAACCCTGAGCACCACATCCAAATGATTTTTAAAAACATTCAGGGATGGTGACTCAGCCACTTCCCTGGGGAGCCTGTTCCAGTGCTAAACAACCCTTTCTGTAAGGAAGTTTTTCCTAATATCCAGCCAACACTTAGTGTGGGGCAACTTGAGGCCATTTCTCCTTGTCCTGTCACCAGTGAGAGGAGAACAACTCTGCTCTCCTACAACCTCCTTTTGGGTATTTGTAGAGAGCAATAAGGTCTCCCCTCAGTCTCCTCTTCCCCAGACTAAACAGCCCCAGCTCCCTCAGTCGCTCCTCATAGGGTATGTTTTCCAAATGCTTCACCAGCCTTGTAGCCTTCCTTTGGACCTGCTCCAGCACCTCAATGTCCTTTCTGTATTGAGGTGCTCAAAACTGAACACAGTACGTGAGGTGGGGCCTCACCAGTGCTGAGTACAGGGGCAGGATTAATTCCCTAGTCCTGCTGGTCACACAGTTTGATACCACCTGGGCACACTGCTGGCTAATATTCAACTGATTGTCAACTAATCACCAAGGTCCTTTTCTGCCAGGTAGCTTTCCAGCCATTCTTCCCCAAGCCTGTAGTATCGTCTGGGGTTGTGACCAAAATGCAGGACATGCCACTTGGCCTTATTTAAACTCCTACAATTGGCCTTGTCCCGTGGATCCAGTGGCCCCGGTACTGAGCCCTGGGGGACACCATTCATAACTGGCTGCCATCTGGACTTAACTCCATTGACCACAGTTCTTTGGGCCCAGCCATCCAGCCAGTGTTTCACCCAATAGAGTATATGCCCATCCAAGCAACAGGCAGCCAGCTTGTCCATGAGGAGTTGTGGAGGATGGTGTCAAAGGCTTTACTGAAGTCTAGGTAGACTACATTGATAGCCTTTCCCTCATCTACTAAGCAGGTCACCTTGTCATCAAAGGAGATCAGGTTTGAAAAGCAGGATCTGCCTTTCATGAACCCATGCTGACTGGGCCTGATTGCCTGGTTGACTTTTATTTGTTCTTTGATGGCTCTTGAGATTATCTGTTCCATAACTTTCCCTGGCACCGAGGTGAGACTGATAGGTCTGTAACTACTGGGATTCTCTTTCCGGCCCTTCTTGAGGATAGGCATCATATTTGCCAGCCTCCAGTCCACTGGGACATCTCCAGGTAACCAGGACTGCTGAAAGATGATGGTGAGTGGGTTGACAACCACATCTGCCAACTCAATCAGCAGCCTAGGGTGTAATCCACCTGGCCCCATAGACTTGTGAGTGTTGTGATCCTGTTCCATGGCAACAGGATCTTAACATTACTGATAAACACCTTAATTAAAAGCTACATTATAGCATTGTTGGTGAAATCGATTTATGTACCATAATGAGAATGGCTTGAATAATATAAATCAATATTTCTAGTGGGATGAAAAGGATGGTAAACTTCCCTAGTAAAATCTAGGGAAAATTAGGTCTTTTCATTTTTGTGAATTTTTCTTTCTGTTGACTGAACTACTTTCACATTGTTTTCAAATGGTTTGAAATTCAGAAAATCTCAGTGTTTTATTGCTGGTCAAGCAACCCTGAAATTTAACAGAATGTGAGTTGAAGTGGAAAGCTTTTTGCTGGTTTTAGCTTTTGTAATCTGCAGGCAAGACACAAATGAGAAAAAAGAAGTGTGTTCCCACAGCTGCTTTTTCCTATCTGGATAAAACTAGACGTATCAAAGAATTGACCCTTCTTGAAAGTTTTAAATGGTTAAAAATGCAGGTTAAAAATAATTGGCTTTAGCCAATTCTGAAGAAAAACAACAAAAATGTGGTATTTTTGACAGCTGCTGAGGCAGCCCCATTAATTAGCCTTCCTGGTTACAGCATGAATGATGCAAAAAGTACTGAGATACTTTGCAGAAAAAGGCTTTGTGCACCTTTTCTCAAGGACACTTGGAAGCACAGTTTTTAATATAAGTAAATTATCCCTTTTCCCCTGTATGTTACTGGAAAACAGTATTGAAGATTATATTATGTGAAACAGATCGTCATGTGAAAATTCATTATTTCTCCTTGTTGCACACAGTTTGAATGAATTTTCTAGTGATTCTGGTTATTTTTCCTTAGCTGTTGTCTAAACGCTTAATGCTGAATATAATCTGACTCTTGGAAATTGCATGTACAGTTTACAGGCTCCTCCTCTTCCTGTTGCAAAGCATAGTTTTGTGTAAATGCTTTCCTGCAATATTAGGCAATTTGAAAGTTTAGCTGCTTGTTATGAAGCATCTGCTTTAGTAGATGGGCAAGGCTCTGGAAGCTCAAGGTGAGATATTTGGGATGAGGGGAAGAAATCCAGTGACATATTTTGGTTTTTATTTTGAATAAAATTATCCACAAAACCCTACAAGAAAAGCAGGTTTCATTTATAATTTCTCACAAAAGCTACATAGTTCTTCCATCAGCATGATGCACCATCAGAGAATGATTAACAGTTTATTTGATTATAGGATTAACCAGACCACAACCACCTTTTTGATTTTCTTTTCCCTTGGGAGGCTGTCCCTGCAAGGTGCCCTTCTGTGACAGCTAGACACTGGCACGACCGTGGCCCAGGCTGGCTCCCGTGACCTGCCACATTGGGCTGGAATGGCTTTGTGTGTACCCAAAGCCTGATTATAAGCAGAAAATCTCAGCCCCCCCACACTGTAATTCGGGACAGTATTCCCTGGCCTAAGGCAAGAAGTATCTGGTAGTGATCCAAAAGCTGCTGCTATGTGTTTAGCCGGACAGCTGTGGTTTCTGCTCTTGTAAATCCACAAGGATTTTCCAGGTGTCAGGGAAGGGAGGGGTGCGAAGGCTATTCAGCTTATGGCTCCACAGAGAAGCAGCCAGCACTGTATTTTGAGGGGTGTGTGTATATTAAATATGTTACCTGCTCAGTCAATCAGTTGCAAAGTATCCAAAATAGATATGTGCAAGGAAAAGATCTGTTCTGTGCAGCAAGGTTTAGCTTTTTCCTTCTTAGTTGCAGAAATCTATTATTTTGCTTAATGAATTAAGTCTGGTCAAAGAATATGCTTTATTAATCTTCAGTTCTTAACCTTCTTTTGGGTATAACTAGTACTGTGAGTCCTGTTGCCCCCTTCAAAAAGAATTGAATATTGCTAGACCAGGTGTGCCATCCGTGCCTAACAAGTTCTGTTCACGTTGCTCCAGTAACTTGCAGGTAACGGCATTTGCTGAAGTTTTCTCTTGCTGACAATATTCTGGCTTTTGACTCAACCTTTACTAGATGTTCTTTCTTTAGGGCAGAATTATCCATTTCTTTGGTTCAATTACCATTACTGCTGGCATATTTGCCTTTGTGCTGGGGGCAGCGCCTTAAAGATACCAGCTCAGTGTACCCATGTATGCAACCATGATTACATTTGACTTGAGTGCTCTTTGCTGGTTGTTTCTCAGTAATTTGCTCTGTGAATGCTCGCTCTTCCATGGTCAAGTGCAGAAGAGACCAATGTGAGGTAATTATGGCTATGTGGTGTTATCTGTAGGGCTTTAGTGCAGAAAATTTGCCCCTCATGTGCACCAATCCCATGTCTGTCTGCGGGCTGTGGATGGCAGGACTTAGCTGCAGTCTTCTGATGAGGAAAGGATTTTTTTTTTTGAATTATAAGTGTTTGTATCTTGGGCTTTGTAAGGTGTAACAGTTGAGATGTCAGTGCTAAACAGAGAAGAGAAGAGTAGAGAAATCAGGGGGATTGTGAGGGGGGGCAAAAAAACCCCACAATAACCCAGGAGATCTTGTGCTTTAATCTGGTTGGTGGTAATGATGTTACCTCTCTGCTAGTATAGCTTTTGGCTTACCTGTTCCCCGGGACTTCTGGAAGCAGTCGAAAAAAGTGCTGACAAGGGTGACAGTGGCTGGCCTTACACAAGCACATTGCTATGGTTAAGTGGTGTAGGGAAAAGGTACTTCAGGACTGTAAGGAGACAGTGGGAAATCAGAGGGAAAAGTGTTGTGTTTGCAGAGCAGTCTGCTGAGGACTGAAACCTGATGGAGAAATTCTGCAACAGTGTAGTTTGTCCAGGTGGATGACAACAGGTACTTGAGCATCCTAGACAAGGATAGATGATTTTAAACACTGATGATAAGTGGTGGAGTAAACCATCTGTATTGGGGTTACCTGACAGCCCACAAGCTTCCTGATGTCTGGAGACCCTATATGCTACAGTATTCCTGGTGTCAGTGTGCATGGGTAATATTCTACTCTTAATACAAGTAGAGAAGATGGGATGAATCCCGAGACCTGAACAGAAGAGCATACATTTTTTTTCTCTGCATAGTTTTCAAATAAATTAGCACCCTAAAGAGTCTTGCCTGAGAGAGTGTCTGCCTAGTTTGACTTGGACAAAAATGTCCAGCTACCTAAAGCCAGTGTATACATCAGTGATGTTATTCAGGAAGAGTGATGGAAAGACAACACTGGGAAGTGATTTGTCTGCTTTGCTGAGACATTGCAAAATGCGGCATGGTAAATTGGGAGCGGTGAATGGGAGACAAGGCCTGAAATATAAAGCCAGTATAGTGCAGACAGAAACTGAAAACTGGTTGATGGGACCTACTAGTAATTCTTTTCTGAGGAATTGTACGCTCACTGTATATAGCAGAGAAAATCTAGCTGCTAGTGTAGAAGGGTGTAGGGAGACTGCCCAGTCATTGTCAAGTTTACTGTAACTCCCATGTGCTGCAGTCAAAGCAGGCTGCTGGAGGCAGAGGCTCACCAGAGGTGAGCAGTGGAACTGGGTCCCTTGCTCAAACGTTCAGGTTTGGCATCTAAAGTCCTTTTTTTTTGTTGTGCTGTCCTCTGCATTGCTCTGTTAATAATCTTAGTGGTGCTTTTTGAAATCTGCAATTACAGGAGGCTCCGTGATTGATGGGTCCAGCATTAAAGGATTAATGAGTTGAACTGAATATTCTGTGATTCCTTAAGGTGTCAACATCGGCATGCAACAGCACACTGCAGATTAGCTTGATTCAGTCTTTGTCAGTCAGCACAGGCATTATCCTGGGCTGGTGTGCACTCCAGCCACTTCTCACTTCAGTGAGAAGGACTCACTGTCAGAGGTATTGTCATACAGGACTAAAAAGAAAAAAAGAAGTCTTTTTAAAAGGGAGACCATGTGGCTACATGCCTTGAAAGTATGAACTGACACAGCATGAGGGCTCAGATTGGGTGTGCTCTTGGTTTCTCCTCAGTCAGTTAAAGTGGCCATTCTGATTGTGTCAGTCTTGTCCTTCTAAGAGCCAATGCACAGAAAATACTCGTAGAACCTACTAGAATTTATTAGGATGTTTAGTTATCAATGTATTTGCTCTTCAGTTGTTCGTGTCCTGACTGCCTTTTCTTTTCCAGGTGCTTTCCTTTAAAAAAATAAAAAAAGGTTTGTGTGTTTATATACATACAGACATATACATACATGCATATCTGTATAGGCACATTTTGAGGACCAGAGCATGTGCAGCTTTCACAAAGTCTCTGCTCTCTTTGATGTGGGTCCTGAATATAATTGCTTCAATTGGCCCCTGCCTGTGTGGTTGAGCTACCATTGCATGCCCTCTTGGACACCTCTGTATCTCAATTCAATAAATATTCTAGAGTTTTGACAGGTGTGATCTCATTTGGTTAATTCTGTAGCTGTACCTGCTTGATCCCAAGTGCTTTCCTTGTATCTTTTGAAAAACTATGCTGTCAAAATGACTATTCTAGAACCAAAAAGCATCAGCAGAATGTTTTGTGGGATCCATTGAGCCCTGTACTTGCTATGTCTTTGTCTTAAAAATGATTATGTGGCAGGACCCAGTGAGGTTTGTAGAGCTGCTTGCATGCTTAAAGATTACTTTCAAGAATCACAGCTTGTTGTTGGAGCCAATTCCTTTTTTGCTCATAGGAACAGTTGACCCAGTGGTCAGTTTAAGGCTGTTGGAGCAGTTTTACAATTATCTGCTTTGAGTGACCAGTCCCTATTAAATCAACCCCTTCCATTCTGAAAGGCCCTTGAAACTTAGAAAATCTCTACCGTGAAAAAAAGCTGGAGATGAATTATATACGTAGCATTTAGAAATGTACCAAGACAAGATCTTTGCACAGTACCTATAATTACACACAGCGTTCTGATCTTGAATAGAGGGCTTTAAAAGGAGGTCACATTCAAAACTGCTCATTAATTCTGTTACTGAGTGTCAGCCCTTTTAAGTAAAAGTTCATTCTTCCTTGGCTGAAATGTAAATACAATAGAGATCATATCCCTTCCTAAGGAGCAATTATTTTAAACTAGAATGATGCTTGTGCCCACTAATTAAAAATTGGTAAATCTGTAAAAAATGGGATTTCTAATCCAGATTTGAATCACTTTGCTATTGTTACTTGTGACTAGGATCTCTGGGTGAGACATCCAGAAAGCCCTGCTGTATGTGCTTGTCTTCCACAATTAACATTTAGATTGGGCAGTGTTGTTAATGTGCTGTTTCTGTGATGCCAATGTCATTCATACAGGGACTAAGAGGCCACCACAGCCTTAGTATTTATATATTTTATTCAGGGTTAAAAACCCCTAAAACTTATTTTAACTTTTTTTTTCCTTAATGAATTCCAAGTTCTGTACACTTCCACATATGTTTCTAGTAGAAATAGATTGAGTGCTAGTCAGCTCTTGCAGCTCAGACAGTGGCTCTTTTGTCATGTTAGAGCATAAAATGTTACTCAGATTCTTAATGCACTTGACCTCAGTTACATCTAGATGATGTATCATAGGCCAAAGAAGCTGTTAAAGAAAGCTTTTAACATTGCCAAGTCAAATGGCTCATTTCAGGAAATACTGGAATAGAGGGTGTTTGTGCAGTCTTTGTGGTAGCCTTCTGCATACATATTATAAAGCAGCCTATAATTATGGGATCACATTATTACTTGTTTCCACAGAACTCCTGCCTCATTAAGTGCATGGTATGGATATTGCTCCATTTGGGTACAGCCATTCAGTGTTTTTGTTTTTCCTCTGTATTTTCAGTGCATGTTTTTATTCTTTTTGTTTTCTGCAGACTGTGTAAGACTGATCTGGAAATACTGACTTTTCCCATATCAGTCATTCTTACATTATCTTGCTGTGTGATATGTTTAGAAATTTATATTTCAGAGCCCTGCAGTGAAATGGAGGTGTAGTCACACTGTAGAGGTGGAACAACCTTTTAAAGTCCTACCAGTAGGTGTCCAGTAGAAACTGCTTAAGTTGACTGTGGAGTAATCGGCACTCTGCCCGAAATCTGTGTGAGCAGTTTGGGCACAGAGATGCAGGTAGGCCAACAGACTGTGGGCAGAAGATGGAAAAGAAAGTGTTGTCTAGGACATCCTACTTTGACTCCAAGGCCATCCTCCTTACACCTGCATACTCCTTCACTCATTCCCAGTCCTTGCTTTGTTACATGCCTTTGAGTTGTGGTGTCAGAGAGAGCTGTCCTACAGATTACCTCCTTTGCTTCATCCTTGGAGTAGCTTTAATTTCTGTAAGAGTGAGGAGCAGGTCCCGGCCCACCTGGAAAGACACTATAACATTATAATTAAGACCTATGCATCAGGAAGCTGGAGTTTAAACTGCTCAGGAAATTCTTTAACTTAACTCTTTCTTTTTTACCTAGAGTGGCAGAGTCTTTCAGAATTGTTAGAAAATTCATATTTACCAGATCAACCCATATGAGTGTTTCAGACCTTTAAGGTTACCACAAATTGAATTGATCCATTATCTAATTAAGAAATATGCTTTCCAAGTAATCCATTATGCGTGTGACACTTAGAAACTCCAGGACTCTCATTAATTTCCCATATGAATACCTTAAACTGAACTTCATTTTTAGAAATGTCATGTGGCTGCTGGTTTGGTGTGGGGTTTTTTGTTTGGTTGGTTTGTTTTTCCTGTTTCTTCTCTGTATTATTGAAGCTTTGCATTACATTCTTCTTTGGTTGCTGGTTATTGAGAGGAAGCTGTCTATGGTAGTTGGTAACCCTTTAACTAGGGCTACTTCTGGAATTCTCCAAGTTGCATAGCTGCTATAAGCCTGTTTAACAAATACCCTTAGCATTAGCTGAGGCTGTGTGACAGACAGTTGTCATCTGAATTGAGGTCTGTGTGTTTTCAAAAATTTTACTGGGAAGTTGCAGTAAATAATCTCTCTCTGCCTCAGATGCCCTTCTCTACTACCATAACTAATCCTTTGCCATACTGTAGAAGAATTGGGAAGGTGAAGATTGTAGACAGGGAGGTATTTGGACATTAAAATAGTAGGAACCTGTAAGACAGAAGATGACTTCATTTAATGCTTCCTCTTGAAAAGCTGTTGTTGGCAGGGCTTAGTGTGGTAATGTGGTTGGCAAGTGGTGGTCAGTGGTGAAGCTCTGATTGACTTTGTGGGTTTGGGACCAGACGTCGTGAGAGTAACAGGAGAAACTCTCAAGGAGTTGTTTTAGGGAGAGAATGGGCACACTCTGGAGTAGAAGAAAACAAAGATCCTTTTCAAGCATCTTTTCATCTCGACAGGGACAACTGACATTGTAGTTCCCCATGATGTTTCCAAGATGAATCCCTAGCTACTATGAATCAGTGACATTCTCTGGTGTTTTGCTGGAGCTGTGCTCATCTGTCCCAGCTAGGAGACAGGCTTTTGAGTGTGAAATCTTATGGAAGAAGAAAAAAGTTTCAGGCAATTATTTCCTTGTGGAAACCTTCCAACCGTGTTATCTCTTATAGAGCTGATGCCAATAAATTGAAAATCGGCTAAGCAAGTAATAAAAGGTTGTGGTATAATTTTACCTGCAACTGTAGAGATCCTGGATAAACTCCCTGGAAATAATAATTGCTCTGAGGAAGACGTTGCCCGTGAATGAGAATAAGAAGCAATTCAGAATTTGCAGGATCGTACTAACAGAGGTGCCTTGTCATGAGTGGATAAAGAATTGACTTGAATAGGAGCAGTGTTAGAGCAACACTGATTGCTCTTGTAAGTCAAATTTTTTTTGTAAAATATCTTCTTGCACTGTTGGTACCCTTGAAGTGTGTTGAGCTGCACCTCCTGAAAATGAATTCAAGTATTAAAAAATGGCAAAAGAATAACAGAATCGGTCAGAGAACCAAATGGAAGCTTTGAGGTTCTGTCACTGCAGAAGTACTGACAGAGCACAATGTACTTTTGGTATGAATGCCTGTCCCTGAAAGTGGGAGATTAGAGTTGAAAGGATATGTGCTCCGTATCGCTCCTGGGAAACTAGGCTCTCGGCTTCCATTAACAACGTATAATGTGTATCTGCTCCTTTTGGCACAGTAGGGAAGATATTCCACAGATCTGTTATGTTACTTCCTCTTCAGCTCTGAGCCATAGATCATTTTTCATCTGTAAACAAATGAAAATATTGTGAGTTTTTTTAGAACTCATTAAACTTCTCATTTCATGACAAATGGTAAGAGAGGCTATCAAAAGTACCATAGCAGATGAGGAGCAGTCTTATTCCAATTAGAAATAAAGTGGGCTTTGACATTTCTGGCTTTTTAAAGAAAGAGAAGATTTATGTGTTCTTCCTTCACACAGACTGCTGTGAGCAGGCTGCATCAGTAGGCTTCAAATGTGAACCTCCATTCAAAATGTGAACTAGTCTAGTGTATTTTCAGGGACAAGGTTTTTGGAGTCCATCCACAGCTCATGCTTTTCAGCTTCATCACATGCAGACAGACAAACAATCAAAAATCTTTGTCCATTTTCTGCAGTAGGCAAATCAAGAAAAGTAAATGCACAAGGCTGTAAGGAATTGCAAGAGATATTATGGAGACTTTGGTTGTGGAGGCAGGTTCTCCGAGATGCCCTCATCCTGCTTACGTGGTTCTTTTCAAGTGTCCGATGAAGGTCGTGTACAGCTTCAGTAGGTTCCTAGTTTAATTAGGTTTAAATGTCCTTTGAAAGTCTTTCAGACATGTTGAATAACTGCTAGCTTTATACTTTGGGGCATTATCACCTGTCTTAAGGTACGTCTGTGTCACAAACAATAGTTGGCAGTAGTAGGTTGATGATGGCTCTAACAGAAGAGCTCTGGAAAATCTGACTGAAAGCTGAATATCCAGTTGTTCACTTTGATTTTCTGTGGGGTGTGTCTGCCTCCACCTAAGAGTCAGCACAGCAGAGAGGAATGTGGGTTTGCACTCCAGCTCCTCCTGTACAAAGTTGTGTACCTGGGCTCAGCCCATTGGGCTTTATCTGTGACGGTGGTGGATGAAGCTGTGTGCTGAAATATTTCTTGTTGCTTTTGCATCAGCACTACTACAGCACTTTGCGTCATTGAGTGTCATGTCATCAGTTTTGGACCTAATGAAATACTTGTAAACTCTCTTGGCTCAGTGCTTTCTTTCTGGCTAGTCATACAAAATACTGCAAAGTGGGCCTCAGATCAACCCCTCTGAGAACTCATTCAAAGCCCTGAAGAGTGAAAATCCCTATAGCATGTCTGTGCTGCCCTCTTTCCAGTAAATACGCTATACTGTAACAGAAAACTAGACTAGATGGGTTTGTCTTGGCTCTTTACAGGAACAGATTTGCTGATTTGATCTTCTAACCATCTTTGGGGTTTTTATTATCAGTTACTTGTTTCAGGAATCTGAGTTAGACTGACTGGTTTCTGGTTCCCTGTGTGGTTGTGATCCTTTTTCTGGTTTATGGTGGTCCTGTGCTTGCCTTCAGGCAGTGCCTTAGGCACTGTGTCCTTGTCCTTGTGTCCTGTCATTTTGAGTGTCAGTGTTTTCCTCCATTATTAAGTGTGATGTTGTTTTATTTTGGGGTTAGTTTTATCTTGAAACATACTCAGGATGTTAGAAGGCCTTGATGTATCCAGTTATGCCAATGGATATTTTGGATAAGCACAACTGTCTTCATAGTGCATGCCCCTCTCTCGGGGCTGGCATAGGCTGAAGTATTGGAAATACCGGACAACTTTATTTTCCTATTAGATGTTACTGGAAAGCTGTTAGTGAAAGACTTTGCTAACCAGACCCATCAGTGTGACAATTTGCAGGAACACTTACTTTGAATAAAAGCTGACAGCATTAGCAAATGCCACTGTAGTTACAGGAAACTGGTAGATAAATTATTCAATATAGACATGTTCTTTAAAAAGAACTCCTGTTTTTATTAGCCAACAAGTATTCAGAAGACAGGATGCAAACACGCAGCAGTGCTAATTGTGTGTTTTCTCCAAGTCAAGCAATTGGCATGGTACTTTAATTTTTTAATGGTCTTCCTAAATGTATCCTGGGAGTTCACCGCAGGCTGAATCGGTCAGGGATGTGATTCTGAAAGTCTTGACATTCCTAAAGCAGACTTAACTGAATGTTACTGTAGCAGAAAAGTAAATAGCTTTCTGGTTGGCATTTCACAGCTATGTTACCTTGCTAGCAATAAGTCCATTTCCCTTTTATCATGACCCAGGATAAGGATGAGTCTAGTCTCTCAGTGAGTAAACTGTGGCCTTAAAGATGCTGGAAGTTCTGCTTGCTGGAGGTGGCTGGGCTGTGTGCTTGTCCATCAGAAGATTTATAAATGTGATCCTGCTGGTATCGTCCCTATTCATCCCTTGCTTGGGTATGGACGGGGAGCTCCTCGGAGATTAGGACGTGCTGAATGGGGTCTTGCTCAAGAGGGGAGCATTGTGTATGAGTTGTTAGATGCTTGTGTTTTGCTGACCATTATTAACAGTGCCTGGACAAGCAGCATCTTTCTAGAGAATGCCAAATCTTTGATGCATGACATTGCACCTGGGGATGAGGCCTTAGGCAAATCTCATTTAGCAAGTCTAACCAGTTTAGAACTGATTTCCTCTCAGACCTATGGAATTAACAAAATAGAGTCCATGCCCGTCCAGCATAAGAAC
This sequence comes from Chloroceryle aenea, assembly GCA_013399075.1. NCBI lineage: Eukaryota > Metazoa > Chordata > Aves > Coraciiformes > Cerylidae > Chloroceryle > Chloroceryle aenea. The sequence goes on from VWZY01000189.1 coordinate 326,670, forward strand.
TGACTTTTCATTTTCCACTACTGGGAGGAGAAAAGAAATAGTTGAGCTTGAGTTTTCTTACATTTTTCTCCTGGTTACACCTTCACCTTTATCGTCAGTTATGACAGCAGTATGCGTTACAGACTTAGTCTTTTTTTTTTTCTTTAGGAAAGTTGCCCTAAAAAGCCTTAAAAGCAGGAGGTAGGGATGAAGTCCTTGCTTTTCAGCTCGTTATCATTAGCAACACACTAAATCTGCCCTTCACTACGTTTCTGTGTAATTAAATGCATCATTTCTAGTTGGATAAACTTGGAGATGAGACTCCTATTCTTTTGGTGACAATCCCTATGCTCATGGGTACCATGCGACCTAGCAAAGTTGACTGATGTACAAAGTGCTTTTATTCCTGCTAGCATTTATCTTCTCTCTCTCCTTCCCCCATCAAGCAGTGAATATCTTCTATGGTTTTGTTCAGCTGCAATTTTTATTAGCCACAATTTGGCAGGAGTTAATTCTGCAGGTAGGGTGTGTGCTGATTAAGAATGACAGTGCTGGAAAATGGTCCATTTGCTGGTTGTTGGCTTGGAGCTGGGAAGTCTGTTCTCCTTCCTTCTTGGGCAGTTCCATGCAATACATAAATACCATCAATTTGCACTTCATAGGTGCTTCTTCCCTGCCCAGCCTTTCCCAGGATTTGCAAAGCAGTAATTAATCTTCATTTGTGCTGTTGCAATATTACACTCATTGTAAGACATGGTGGTAACTAGAGCACAAATTAGTTAAGGCTGTGCCCAAGGTCATGCAATAAAAAGCTGTAGCACCACAGAGAATTCTCCTGTGTGACTACTCAGCAGCACTTCCTCACTGCAGCATGTCTGTGGCACATGATACTCAATCGAATGATACCCAATTTATAGGTCCCATCTGGACCTGTAGGTCTGGTCAGCAGCTTGTAAGCAGATTGGTTTTTACTCTGCAGTGTAACTGTGGGATTCTTGGAAACAAGGAAGCTTTTGGTAAAATAAGTTATCTTACCTGTGTTCTTTTAGTTGATGCTGGTACCATCTTTTGTAAGATTTGGTGAACAATCCCCTGTGAATCTAGATACATGAAAGGTCTTCTGCCTGCAGATCTTCTCCATTCTGTAAAGAAAGATGGGGTTTAGTTGTTTCAGTGAGACTCTGGTCCAAACAGAAACCATCAGTGTAGCCTGTCTTTCGGTGGAATCTGCATTTCTGTGGATATCCACTCTGGATGAGAACAGGCATTCTGAGCTTTTCAGAGGCACATGATCTGATGCATATAAAGGGATGTAAACTGTGATGGCAGGAGAGATTCTGCTTACTGGAAAGGAGACTTTGGTGTAACTTTGCACGTGTTACTGAAAGCAAAGAAGGAAGGTGTTGCTAATCCTATGTTGGAATTCACGAGTCTTTAATTCTTTTAATAAAATTAATGACTTTTTCCCTTTAATACTGCCACTAAGTGAGAGCTTTTGTTTTGTTTCAGATTGTGGAAACCTGAACTAAAATATTCTGTGACAGACAACGACACCAAAAGGTGGGTTTTCTGTTTTTGTTGGTCTTCTATCAGTCATTCCAGAGCACTGGAAATACTGTACATCTCAACTAAGATGGACTGTGTAATGAACCCCTGTGGCTCACTGAAATAAACCCAAATGGTTTGATGGGACTTCTCCTATGTCTGCATGTACGTCTGCTATGTATTTTGATGGTGTATTGAATAATTAGAATGTATACATTTCCTAGGCTTCACAGTGAAGGTGTTTATGGCACAGAAGTGGAAGCTCAAGTGAAAATAAAAAAATGCATTGAGTTTTTTGCAACATTTTCGTTCAGGTGTCTGCCTTCTGTAAGAAATGTCTTGCTGGAAGTATGAATTGAACTAGCCAAAAGCCAGTGTTGCTGAGAGCAAGCACTGCAAGCTGAATCTGTGATGGGGCATTTTTCTCTTCTCACACTTGGAATTTAGGGGTCATGGTTGCCAAGAATGTTCTCTCCAACACGCGCTGAGTCTTTGTCTGTCACCACATGCGCACCTTGTTTTGAAATTTCGTTGCTCTGCTTTGTTGAAATGTTTTACCGAGATTGTTTACGGAATACTCAAATCCGCAGCACAGCACAGATGCAAAGAAATGCTGATCCCTGGATTTCCCACCGCACCCTGGCATTATCTAGTCAGAGGGTTTGTGTAATGGGTGCAGACAGCTTTTGGTTATTTGAAGGACTCAGGTGAAAAACAACACAAAGAGAGCAGTGAATACCATTTTCACTTTATCCAGTGGTTGCTGCTAGAACAATTATTTGGTAATTCCTCTTTGCCAAGAAAAAGTGCTGATCTCAGCTCCTTGAAGCTTTCAAGCACCAGGTTTATCTGGTGACACTGCACAACTATGGTGAAGGCATAGGGTTGTTTTTGTATTTTTCTTTCCTGGAGCTGGTTATTGTCCTCCTTTCTAGGGTGAGGAATGGAGTTAAAAACTGGGACTTGTGTTACCTGTGTCTGTGTGTTGGGGGCAGTTTCTTCTGGCTGCAATATTGATGCTCTTACTGCAGCCCCTCTTCTCTCTTGGAGGTTCTTTTTTCCTATGTCTGAAGGCGTGACACTCCCTAGAGTACATGTCTTCAGCAGGAGAGTGGGTGGCAGTATTGCAGCTGCAGAGCAGCAAGATCTCTGCCGGGTGTTTCAGAGTGCAGTATTTGTCACCATCTCTGAAATACTGCATTGTAACTGTGACAGGCTGCGGTGCAGACATAATGTTTGTATTTCCAAGATGCTAAAAAGAATTCTGTAGTCATGTAATCCTGGCCTTGTGTGTTTGTGGAAGGCAGCGAGAGAAACAGGTGAGGTGTGAAAATTTATCAGCATGCCTCCAGTTGTCAACATACTTGAAATGAAACTGCCGGGGTCCTGCTCATGCTATTAATCCTTGTCTAGCGAGAAAGTCCAGCTTTGATTTCAGTGAGTACAAGATGGTTTGGTTTTTTTCTTAGCTGCTCCTTGTCAGCCTCTGTATGTCATTGAACATGATTCATTAAGAAAAAGTTAAATGGTCAGGAAGAGTGAGGTCTTTCAAAGCTGTAATGGGGCCCAGCCCAATAACTCTGATGGGCAAGAGTCATTTGAGGATCTGAGCTTAGTATAGATGAAGCTGTTTGGTGATTGCTCTTTCAGAGAGCAGTAGTGAAGTTGAGGAGAGTTCATTCTGCATTTTAATTTACTGGTGCTAGTCTGAGCTTCAAAAGTCTTGATGGCAGGTGTTGAGTGTGCTGTCTGCTCTTACTAAAAGCTCATCACAAACAGTGATGTGTGTAAGCAGAAAGTCAGTGCGGGCTGGTGATCTGTTGGCTTGAAGGTGTCTGCTCTTAGAAGTGAGTAGTAAGCTAATTCTCCCAGTACCCAGAATATGGGTACTCTCAGCTCATTGAGCTACTTGCAGTTTATCTTGTGGGGAGGAGGTGTACTTGCATAAATGGAGAGGAAAAAAAGCTTCTTGTAATTAATCATTTGCCCGAATTCCATTTTATTAAGCTGATCAAACAGTGAGCACAGGCTACAGGAGCAGCCCCAGATGAAAGCTGAAGAAACACTTCAAATTTTGAATTTTGTTCAGTTCTGTCTGATACTATTCTCTTTCCCTCTTCTGCTGTGTGAATCTAAGGCACGTTTAGATCATGCTACTTTTTCACAATGTTCAGCTCTCCTTTTTGACTCAATAGCCTTCCTTATAACCCTCTCTTAACCTTGTCCTAACCCAGGTAATGGCACAGAAAAAAATCTTCACACATTTCTTGGTCTGATTCCATTGCATCACCTTCTGAACTGTTCCAAAGCACCTTCCCTCTCCTTGCTCGCCGTACAACAGTTGTGTATATTGCACAAAGGAATGAAAGCAAGACCATTTGTCTTGGGCTTGTCTCTGCAAGCTCAGGCACATAATGAACCTAAATATTACCTAATTTTTCACAATTGCAGAACAATAAATCCTCAAAGCAAAACATGCAATATAAATGCAACAGTTGTGCTTTACTGAGAATCGGGGTGGGGGGGAGGCAACAAAGCCACATTTTAAAATCTTATCAGAATATTGCACAGGGAGAACATGAGTGTATGTAGGAAATAGTTCCTAGACCTCTACTAATTCATGGTGAATTTCCATGTGAACAAAAAATTGAGAGAATTTTATCAAAAGACTGATGACCTATAATGTCTACCTTACCTTTAGGCTCTTGTGTGTGGTGGCTACTGCTTGCAAAAATTGTGGTCACCCTGTTCTCTCCTCCTGCAGAGAACAGAGTCTGTAGATGAGCATTTTGGGAGGGATGTGAAGGTCATGGATGATTGAGCCATTTTCTGGAGAAACTTCCTATCTCCATCGAATCTAGAAAAAGGTTTTGAATTTTGAACACCTCTGTTCTCTGCTGAATGTGAGGTATAAAGAAACTAAGTGAGCTGGTATTCTTACAAACCTTGTAAAGAGCCAGAGCTGGCTGAGCATTTACCTCTATACTGTTAAAAGATTACCATGGAGTCTTTTGTGTGTCTGTCTTTAAAATTGCTGTTCTTTTGGGCTGTTTATCTTGCAAAAGTGGTCTGCTATAGCTCAGCAAATAAATGATTGTAATAAAGCACCTGAGCACTTGGAGAAATCTGTCATCACACCAGGGTGTACTGGTTCTCTAGCTCCCAGTGTAAGATTATGCACCTCAAGTTGCTTTTCCAGACCTGCTCACATATGGTCATCATTACCAGTCTAACAGTCTACTCTGCTGCTAGGAACAGCACTTGTGAAGGGATTCATTAAGGCCAAGAGCTCCTGCTGCAGAGGTTCCTGAGGAGGGTGATGCCATGTGTGAGGTACAGGGGAGAGAGGACAGTCCACATGGCCAAACAACAAGAATGCTCTCCTTAGGCCCACTCCTTTCTCTGTTATGGGTTTCCTGTGTGATGTTCTTTTTGTGCTAAAAGAAAGGAAAAGAGAAAGCTAGACTCATTTCCCCGTTGAAGCCATTGACATCTGGTTTGACTCTAAGGCCTTCTAAATACCTTAGAGAGAAAGTCACATGTGGCAGAAGCTATTTAGACTGAGACTTGGCTGTTGAAGTCACAAGGAACTTGATCTTATGAAAAAAAAAAAATTAAAAATCCAGTTGTTTGGAATTGCTCCTCTTATTGTTGTTCCAAGTGCCCCTCTCGTAAGAAGGAGCCCTCCAGCACATGTGGTAGAGAGAGGGTTTCTCCATCTAGGGATTTAACGTGGTCTTCACCCTCGTCAGTGCTTTGCCAGGATGTGCATCACGCTACCTTGCACTCTCAGTGGGCAATCCTGTTAGCCCTGGGTGGCAGGAGGGCTGTGGTCTGGCCACTGTGATGAAGAGTGAAACACGTGTCACGGGCTGTATCCATCAGTGTGGTGGAGGCCATCAAACTGTGACATTAATGAGCCCTATCTTGCAAACTTGCTTCCCCTGTTTGTATGTAGAAAAGTAGGCAGGGTGCCAGTGTGACGCCTTCCTCCCGAGAAGCCTGTGGGTAAGATGGGGACCAGGGAAGCCCGTCTGCCCTTGCTGCTGTGCCAGAGAGGAAGTGGGAGGTGTTGAATAAAGATTGCAGATGTAGTGTCTTTACTCTGGTAGTGCAGGCAAACCAGCTGGCACCCATATGACTCTGAGCCATCTCTGCTTACAATATTAAGTCTAATGGACTGTCTTTCTAATTGGCATGGCTCCTACTGAAGTCAGCACAAGTGTGTCAATATTGCACAGCAGCAGAACTGGCTTGTTGGTATTGCTCTCTTTCAGGTGTATCAGGGCATTTGGACTACATGTCCAAACCCCACTCAAATAATTCAAAGCCTGAGATAATGAATATACAGAAACTGGTGCTTTTTTTAAGGGCCACTTTGTTTTTCTTTGTCTGAGATTAATATAATGTATAGAGATACAGAGTTCAAAAAACAGCAGTTTTCTGAGTGATAGCAAATGCTTGAGTTCCACCAAACACCAGATGTGAAACCCACAGGCAGGGCCGGAATACTATTTATTGAGGGAGTATCTGAGGAAGTTGTTCTTATTGACACCCACAGCTCCTGACTGCTAGTTAGTTAACCAAGTAAGTGTTTGTGGGTTGTTATTTTAATGAAAAATTCCATTGCCAGCAACATCTTCAGGAAAAAACAGCAAATGGAAGGAACAGGTGGTATACAACTTCTTTAAAAAGAAACAACATATTGTAGAACTGCAAGTGTCTGCTTCTACTTAATGCTCAATCTTCAAACACTCTGTGATGCAGTTCATATATTTGGAATAAATTACTAGACCAGCCAGTAGGCCCTTAAAATACTTTTGGGTTCTTTTAATCCTTATTTTAGCAATTCAGTGGGGTAAAAACATATCCCTTGTTACCTCCTGCATGCCATACCAGGAGGCTGGAGGTAGTAGGATAACTATTTCAATTAGATCTTTCTCCATAGCAATGAGTGGGAGTTTTGCTCTTCAACAGGAGTAGGAGTCAGGCCCTTCCTTTGTAATATAGCAGTGATGTCTCCTGAGAGAGTATTAAAGAAGAGACATTATGCCCTTTAATTCTAACCTGAAATGTTTAAGCAAGACGAGTCTCTTTAGAAAGAGAAACCATCTTTTATGAGATTATCTGATATAGCAGGAAAAGCAGGCAAGTTTGCAGGTAAGTGATGAAGACCTGGCTAAAAGTTGCTATTCACAAAATATTTGCTTGGGTTTATTTATTTATTTATTTCTCCCAGCTGTAGGAGACGTTAGCTCTATGTACGTTTGCTTCACTTACAGCCTTTGAGCATAGTGGTTGTAATTCCTTTATGACATGAGTATCTTTTGTTATTCATGGGGAGAAAACATTTCAGTGTGTAGCACTCAGAAATAGAAGCTTCTCTGTAACTTACAGTCCTGACTCATATCCTGTTCCTAGATTTTCATTTCAGTTCCTTATGTGCTCACACATTTTTGCAACCATTACCACTCAACAGGTGCTATGTCAACAGTATTTTTTTCTCTCATACCGTCACTTTTTTTTTTTCCACTTGTAGCAGTGACCACAGAACTAGGATTAAAGCTGATCTGATAGGGCAGTATCGATGGTCTTACTGCAGCTCTGCCTAAAGGGAATGTCAAATTTTCCATGGGGCAAGGGATGACATCCTGAAAGAGGTTAGTGTCATAGGAAGAGCCAGTTATTTTTCTTACAGCTCTTAGCTGCTGTTGGTACAAATATACCTCATTATGTAAAGGTATTACTATATCTCTTTTAGTGTTTCTTCTCACTTTGGAAGCATATGAGATTAATGGGAACCATTCACCAAATTCTTGCTTTTCAGACTTTGAAAAATGAATTCCAGAATTCAGTTGATTTGTCTGAACAATGTTTAAAGGCAGGACTTATTTCATTTCAAAATTTTCAGATGAAATGCCACTGCTTTGCCTTTTTACTATTATAATAATCTAGTTATTTTCCTCTATGAACAAAACACATAACACTTTTTAGGATTCACAAATCAAGTATATTCTGCTACCTCTACTCTGGATATTTATGTATAGCCAAAATAACTTTGTCAAGTCATTGGATTTATAATTCCTAGTCTGTTAAGGAGTAATGTCTCAAATCCTGATGAAACCGACCCTATGCTTCTAGGGAGTGCAGTCTGATTCAGTACAGGAAATGTGAGCCTAGGAGTTGAGAGAGTTGGGCGTGACTGGGACCTCATAACATTTAAATCCTGACTAAAAAAGAGGAACGTGCTTGTTTACAGATCCATGTCACTATCTTTATTTAATCACTTTTGGCACAGAGGGCTGTTTACGCTTTGCTGGTTTTCTCCATTAGATTTATAATCCAAATGCAGTACAATATGGTGCTTTGCACTGCTAGACATTGGTATAAATGTAATTATCTCACACTTTGATACAGGGGAGGTTGCTTTGAGCTGAGGCTTCTGAAGGCCCTTCTGAACCAGAGTTGAAGGGGATTGTGTAGCTAAAAATGTGGAAACCTCAATCCTCAGGTTTTAAGTGCAGGTCTAGGAGAGATTTGACCAAAACACAGAACTGTAGGCAAGAATTCAACTGATTTGTGTGCTTTTAGCTGAGCTGTCACACTCAGACTGCTCTTTCCAACTGTTTTATTCAAAGCTCAGAGCTAGGGAAAATACAATGCGTTGCAGTGGTTTTGCATTTGAAATCCAGAATTTTAGAAATTGTGGGGTTTCTTTTGTGTGTGTGTGTGTTTTCTTTCCTTCCTTGAGGTACCTGCTGAACTATATAATGATCTTCCTATTAAAAAAGTAATGGGAATATGTGCAATGGTGATAGGAGCCAGGTAGGAGGCAGGGCTCTGTATGGTTGAATGTTTGCATTGGAGAAATGCTTTTGGACCTGGGGCTGGTTTGGAAAAACACTAGTCAAGGAATAGTGACTGACCAAAAATCCTTGTTGGGGGGTGGGATGGGAGGTGAATGGAAAGGTTCAGGGGTTGTCTGTTCCCAAAAACTTACCTGCACTGAGTCACAAATGAGTCTGAAGTCATACAAGGCTGTGGGTAGAGGGAAGCCCATGTTCCCCAGCAGCATACAGCCTTGCGTCTTTGCCTGCCCTGTGACTGGGGCGACAAGTTTGGGAGTCAGAAAAAATGCCATGTTACTCTTTTGTGAAGCTGTTTAGTTAGCTAAGACAAACGGAATGTGAAAGAGGAGCCTCCTTGGAGATCCATTTCCGAAGTACAAAGGGAGCATTAGTATCAGCAGTTTGCATGAAAAGAAATGAGGCACATCTCAAGATATTAATATAATCTGTAGACAGTAGGTAAGTCTGCAGCCCAGCTGAGATCAGACTCCAATCTTCTGAGCCCCATGCAGTGCTTTGTTGTCTCTTCCATCAAAGTGCCTGTTTTCACTGTAAATCTTAATTAACAGTTTATCTTAATCTAACAACTAAGAGATAGCTCCATAATGCAAACAGTAACAATACGGACAGATATGTGTATAATCTTACATTTTGTTTCTAATTAGAATGGGGTACATGCATTTGAGGCACGTTATAATGTATCAGAAGGAGAAAATATTGACACCAGCCCATCAAGTAGGAAACTATTGCTTTGAATTAAAAGCTGTTGCTTTTCTCAAGGAAATACAAAGAAAGTTTCATATGTGAGCTATGGGAGCTGACCTAGAAGGCTTGAACTTTTAAATACACTTCTGACTGATTCTGCCAGTATTTTTATATTAACAATTACACATTTTCATAATAAGCAAGAGCTGAAAGTACAGATTGTTGTGCTTAAGCTCTTCATGTCAGAATGCATTTGCACATGTTGTGTTTGTGCTAGAAAGTTTGAAGCATCAGGGACAGGTGCTTATTTATTTCTGAAATTGATGTAGCTCTGTTGATTTCAGCACATTTGCACCCACATGCATTTATAACAGCCAGGAAACAGGCTCTCAAGTCTCTAAAATGCATCATGAAGATACTGAGCAACATCTGTAACATAGCAACAGGAAGGTCTTTATGCTGCTATTACTGCTGGCCTTGGAGGTCGGAGGTAATAGTGAGCATATGGTGGAGAGTTTGCTTTCTTTTTGGTCAGGCTAGTAGAATTGTGTAATGCCTACCAAATTTAAATCAACAGCCACTTATGGCAGCGGTGCGAAAACCCAGCTCTGAGAAATCTCTGCTTTGGTTCAGTGCAGAGGGTTGGGAAGACATCTCACAGCAGCACATCTCCATGGTTCCTTCTTGCTTTCCATGGGATTAACACTTCTCCTGGGTGAAGCTTGGCCTTCCTGAATCTATCAGAAGCTTTGACAGCAGGGTCTGGTGTTTCTGTTGTCCCCTTCCAGGCCCTCTGGAGCACTGTTGCAGAAGCCCCAGGCTGCCATCCCATGGCAGGCCATTTTCTTTTGCTGTGTTTTCTGGGCACGAAAAGGAAGTGCCTTTTGTGCATGGCAAAGAAAAAGGTATTGAGGCTGGGAAAACAGTCATGGGCCACAAGAAGCAATTTAGGTATTCCTCAGGATCAGCTTCTCTGCCAGTGTTAATCGTCACTGAGGCCTGAGATCTGTGCAGCACCTGCTGTGGCTGCTTTTTGCCTGCTGTCAGGTATCTCGCAGTCTTATGCAAATAAACCATTTAGAAAAGTGAATTACTTGGATCAAGCCATTCTGGAAAGCATAGTACTGGGTCAAGTACGAGTCAGATGCCTGAAAGACGTCCTATATTTACACAAAATGTAGCAATTACTTTTTCCCTTGGTATCTTTTGTGGTTTTCATGTTGCTTGTTATTTCTGCAAGGGCAGGGAGGGAGGTACCATAAGTGTAGTAACTACTGCCTGTTGCAGATGCAGCCAAAAGAAGCAGAAAATGGCTTTCTGGATGTTTTCTGCATCTTGAGATATATTAGGTGTTTCATGTGCTGACAGAACAAGATGTAAAAATTACTTTCAGTGTTCATCTGTCACCGTGTGAGATGGAAGAAGTAAGTCTCAGAAAAGTACTACATTGCAGGAGCTTGGCTTGTTTGTTTCTGCTCACCATGGGCAGCTACCTCCTTTCTTAAAATGATTTTCTGGTCTCTCAATTGATAGACAAAAGTGATGCTATTTTAACAAGTGCAATATAGGGGAGAGCACCTTTCATATGAAGGGTATTTCAAAACAAAATGTAGAGCAGAATTTAACTGTTTGACCTGCATTGCTAATCATTAACCAGTGACAGAATATTTTGAAGTTAGAGAAATCCTGTACCCTATTTGTTCCTGTGGAAAAATGTTACTACTTTCACTGTGTTCTTTGGGGTAACTGCAACCATCTGAAAGAAAAAATCTAAAGGAAAAGCTAGCATCTTCTGCTGCTCCTCAGCTGAAGCAGCTCTGAATTTTCTTGCCTGCTGTAATGAAGTAAGAACCTCCACTCAGGAAGATGATAAAAACTAATACACAAATAGAAGCTGCTTACCAGTTGTCATACCCAGCTCCCATCTAGGACCTCACGGATGAACTCACACTGTCTGAGTGCATGATCACTCTTGTCTGGAAAGGTCAGAGAGTGATCAAAAAGAAATGAGAGAACCCTGCAGACTGTCCTGCTGCTGGTGGATGGGCACCACTATTAGGACCTCTGGCATCAAACTCTATTCTGTATCATATGGTTGCAATGAAAGCAGCAGGTTTAAAGCTGAGTCGGTCTTGCAGGTTGTTTACTGAGGCAAGAAGGTTCAAATTCAGCTGAGCAGTATTTAGAGGGGCTGCCCAGTTAGAGACCTGTGGGTTTTATGAGGGTTTTTACCATTTAGACTCCACAGGTTGAGAAGATCATTTTGGGTAGCAGGAAATTCTGGTACATTTTTCAGATGGAATTCAGGAGCAGGATGTCTGTTTCTTTCATGCTGACTTTAACTGCCCTTCTGCAGTGAGTCCCTATGGCTGTGCAAAGACTGAAATTCCTGATGGGCATAGAGGGACTGCCGTTGTGTTTAGAAGTGTCTCCTGTAGTTCCAGTTGCAAAGATGAATTTTGAAGATTCAAGCATTCTGTTCTGAGAGAAGTATTTGTTTGACAGATCATAGACATTGCCCGCTGTTGTTGTAGTTGGTGCAGTCTTTTTTTTAAAACTGTAATCTCCTGGGGTGTATTCAAATGTAAATATTCATGCTGTCTGCTGCTTTAGCTGAAGCACGTCAGGCAGTCATGTCACCTCCTTATGACCAGCCTTGTTGTAGGTTTTTGGAGTGCTAAATTCCTGCCATGCAACCTGAATGAGTATCTGCCCATAAGCAACTTGTTAAGGGCTGCCTTAAGAACACTCCGGTTCTGAATGGTGTTTCCAGAAGCTATTTTCTCCAGCTTGTATCTGGTGATGCTGACATCACAAGGATGTGGGATCTTGGAGTACAAGTTTTGTATTTTTGCTGTGTGCCTGCTTAGGGATAGAGAGGTGTAGGAGATGCTAAGAGTATTAACTTGCTTGTATGGTACATGTTTTGCAGGTAAGGAATGAAGCTGAGACTGAAGGTTACCCAGCTCTCATGAAGGTTACAGAGTGTATTTGCAGAAGCAGCAATCTGTATCTCATTATTAATCATTGGAATTAGCATCAGTGCAGAAGAGAGCAGGCAAGCCTCAGACAACTTTATTGTGGTTATGAATCATATGCCTGGGTACAGCAGCTGTGATTTGTGGGTTCAGGGCATTTTTAAAGTACATGACCTTGTGGCTAAAACTTGCTTTTGCAAGAATACAAAACAAACCCAAAACAAACAAACAAAGAAACCAACAAGAACAAACCAACTCGTGGGGGAAAAAAAAACCAAAACAAAACCAGAATAACACACCACCAACAAAAAAAACAGAGGGACATTTAGGCAAAGTATAGTGACTGAGCTGATACAGAAATTTCCAAAAAGCAGTGGGTTTTATTTCTGTTTGAGATGTCAGTTTAGAGTCTTTGAGCCTTTGGAACTGGAGTGTTTTGCAGAACCTTCTACCTGAGAAGGCAGCATGACTCAGCCCTGCAGCCAGGTCAGCATAGCTGAGCCCTTGCTATAGGGCTGAGGAGTGGTCACTACTCTGCACTCTGTAATGGTGCAGAGTAGACACTGCCCTGCCTGTTAGGCTGTCTGCCCTGATCAGGAAGCAGTGTTAGCTTCCTAATTAGCCTTGTATGGTGGTTGGAAGTTGGGATTCAGGTATCGGTTCAGGACTGGCATACATGCAATCAGCATGGGGAAGCAGGGCGAAAGCCCATACAGGTGCAGATATCATGAAGAGATTCTCAGGATTTGTTAGCCCACTGTGGGTTTTGTTTTTTATTTGTTTGTTTGTTTTTTTCATCAACCTTCACAGGAGCAACAGATCTCAAGTCTGTCATCTAATTTATGCATCTGAAAACAGACCTCTGAGCAGAATATGAGCAAAGGTGATGCTGCCTGGGACCTGGTCTGGGATGAGTCAGATTGTTTCTGGCCTGTTCTCCAAGCAGATTGAACAAAATATTTTAATCCATATTCCTGAGAAGTAGGCTGCAAAATGTCAGTGCTTGCATTTCTGGAAAGGCTACATTCTTCAGCTCCAATTCATTTCCTCTACTAAGATGCTACATAGTTTTATAGGGCTACATGAAATTTGTATGTCTCAATATAAGTGCTGGTAGGTGCTTTGTGTGGGAGCTGTCACATTTATAACTTTGATTTAAAACTGTCTTTGATTCTTCTGTTTAAATCTTGCCTTCCTCTGGAGGTGTTTTCTGATATTTGCTTGATTGGAAAGCATGCCGTAGAAGCTCTTCTCCAATAGTGGCCCATGGGCAGGTGTATTGGTGCGTTACTGGGACATGGGTGCCACACACGCGCTGTTGCAGAGACCGGTTGGTGTGATTTACGGGGCACTCTGTCTCTCCACAGAATCCCTGTGATTTTGTCTCTCATCTTGGTCTTGTGTAACGCAGTTGAGCTGTGTTGTGCTAGGTCATGCTTTTATAAAGTGCAGGACTTTTGACTGCAGATTGCAAATTGAACAGGAAAGATTGCTTGGATTATCAGCAGGAAAACAGTAGAAGACATGACCTTTCTTCTGCTCCTTGGGGTAGAACAAAGATTTTTGTAGCCTTCTGCTTCGAAGCAAATTGGTAAATAGCAGGGATGTTCTTGTTTATAACAGGGTAGCTGCTAAGGTGTCCATAGGCTTCCTAGGTACTGAAGGAGATGGGGTGGAAAAGACATTAAATAGAGATAAGAACTTTAAAAAAAAAAAAAAAGAAATGTAGAGATGTGGAATTAACTTATTCAGGCAGGAATAAAAAAATCTGGGAAAATTATGCCAAATCAAGCAGTGCAGATGAAAATTTTGCCGCAGAGCACAGGCTGTGACTATTTACCATCAAGAGATTAGACTGGGGATAGTATAAGCAGCAGGGAGTGCAGCAGCTAGGAGATAAAAATGACCATAAGGTTAGTGGTCAGAGCCAGGTAAATGAGCCATGCTGTAGGGCAGGACAGGGGCAGTGCCACAGCTCCCTGTAGAAGTGATCCAGAGGTGATGTATCCCGATGTTGTCCTTGACAAGGAGAACAGAGCTGACAGCAACTGTGCTTGTTTGAATTCATAGTTAATTTGGTATGATAAAGTTCATGAAGTATGACCTGTGTGTATAGAACCAGTGAAAAACCTCAGGACTCTGAAGTTTTTAACAGACATTTATTTTTAACAGATTTCATACTTTAGAATACCTTGTAGTGTCTCTCTAGCCACGTACAGTATAGGAGTGAATACCACTTCCCCCCCAGAGTGAGGGGGAGTCTAAGTACTATGAACTTTGCAAGGATCTGGGAAGAGCCTCTGACTAGGGTACAAAACCATGTTAAAAGCTCTTCAGCAGAGAGGGGCACTATGGTCAGCCTCAGCTTTAAAAAAGCATGTCCTCTCATATGTGGGAGCAATGGTGGTTTCAGGTGTTAAAAGTTGGTGGAGAACAAAGGGAGAGGTGGTGTGCCTTAAACATCTAGAACTTTCAAGTCTCTTTCAGCAAAAGTAACATTCAGTTACCCTTTTCTGTTTGGTAGCTGCTGAAAGATAGTTTTCCATTATCAAACATCATTATGACCTGAATATTTCTCCTGAGATTTCAATATCAATTTCATGGCAAGTATTGTGGAAAACCACAGTTCTACGTATTATGGGATACTTCTTTGAAATGTTTGTGTTTTAAAATACCAATGGATACTTTTTAGAGAAAAATAGGAGCAGTTGGTGCATCACTGTATTATGAAGGATCTAAAATAGGCATAATAGTGGCCTTTAACTTTTAAATTACTGTCATGTTTGATTATTACATAGTTCTGGGAATGAGTATCGGGAAGTGACAGTAATGACTTATCTGGCCTCTACATTCAGGTAGGGAATACTACAACCTATATAGACTTCCCAGACCAGATGTTTTATATGTTACATGTTTAAATTTTTCAGCTTCATATAACTTCTTTCCCAGACCAATCCTTTCCTATGATCTAAATTTTGGCCTTCGTACATATGCCTGCAGCCCAGTTAACTTCTGTAATTTATAGCACTGTTGCTGGTCTTTCCATGGTTCTGCTGGCTGTGCAAGAACCAAACAGCTTCTCTGTCGGATTCCTGGTGTGGCAATGGGAGCATTTGAGGAAGAAGATAGTAGTTAATTATGTGTATGAGGGGTAGATGCCTAGGATGGTGGAGTTTATCTAGTGCAGACTGCTAAATAGTTTTTCTGGGAATTAGAATTTTGAGCCACATAATGTAAATAATAGAAGAGACCTAAAAAAGTGGGTCTATGAGGTGATGAAAGCTCAGCAAGTAATCGAAAACAGTCCTAGCTCTTCTTGCCCTTTATTAGCATGACATCAGGGTGTATCCATAGTTTACTGTGTATGTAGAAGAACTCTCTCTGTGGCCACAACTGGATGTGATGGTATGTCTCTGTACATGTCCATCCCATGGCCACCAGAGAGGGAGAACGGGGTTCAGGTGGGCTGCACTCAAAACCCAGCTCTGATGATGACTTCCCAGGTGACCCCTAGCAGTATAAAAAAAGGTCTAATGATACGTTTAATGTGCTGCAGAACCGTGGAGCCAGCATGCTGCTGTTACATGTGTATTAGTATAGTTGCTGTTAGAAGTGATTTCATAAACAAAAACAAATTGTCAGTGAAGTTTGGCATTGTTTTGAGAGAAGCCTACAGTTTGCAGCTTTCAGAGCACCGAGAAGTAACTAGGAAAAGCTGCTTGAAGTCCTAGCCAGACGATAGAGCCAAATTATGACTATCATTGCACATCACAAAAGCTGTGTGTTTGGGAGGGGATTTAGCTATTTGTTCATTCATGACTTAGACCCCATCATGCAACAGCAGCCACATTTGAGCAAACATTTGCTCATTCTGTGACAAAACCACTTGTATTGGCAGGTTAGGAAATGTAGTGGGTTTGTATTAAAAGGCAGTAGGTAAGCTTTGCCTGTAGCTGCAGACCCAGTTCAGTAGTATGGTATTAAGCTCAGAGTGGCACAGGGAAAATAGGTGTAATACTTCTGCAATGAAACAGCATGTAAAGCCCTGAATAAACAAGACATTATTACTATGAATAATGTTCTGTCATATGAATAGAACCACTGAACACTGAACTGTGCTAGACTGTATGGTCCTACTCTGGCAGGGGGGTTGGACTCAAAGATCTCCAAGGTGCCTTTCAACCCCTGACAGCCTGTGATACCCTGTGAAGCCCTCTGTTTTGTAGTGTATCTGTTACTGTTTGCTGACTTTGTTTTGATACTTTATGTTGACTGAAACATTTCAGTGGTTTTTACTTGAAAACTCAGTAACTGAAACTTGCTAACGCAGTGGACAAAGCATCTTCTGGGATCCTTTCGGCTTTGATGGTATGCACCAAAACGGAACAGCCTCTCAGTATTCTTTCTCTCTGGCCATACAAGACTGTAAACTATGTAGTCCTGTGATAATATGCTTTTTTGAGTGTGTGTAAAACCATCCTGGCTCTCCATGTAGTACATGGGAAAAAATTTCCCATCTAGTAACTGATGAGGGCAATTTCCTGTAAGCCAGCTCTTCTAGTGGTCTCTGTTTTCCAGCCAGTTCTATTTTTACTGCCTTTTTCTTCCTTTTTAGTACCTCCCTTAGTTTCTTTCTCTTTTTTTAATTAAAAAAAAAAAAAAGGCAAGCACATTTCTGTTTGGCAATCAGTTACTATATTGGTTCTTACACCCAGACACACTACAGTTTTAAAAGGCACCAACAAAAGCCGTGAGGGTAATGTGGATCCTGATCACGTTTAAAGCTGTTGAGCCACATCATAAAGTCAACATCAGCTGATGGGAGAGGATGAGAACAAAGCATTGGCTGTGCTCATTATTGTTGCCAAGCTAAAGCCAGCTCCAAGTAATTCTGTGTTACTGTAGTTAAAATTGTTTTGTTCCTCCCACTGAAATTATTTAGACTCACATACCATGTTAGTTGTGTGAATAAGGATCTAGGAGCATGTAAGTAGTTGCAGTAGCAGGCCTGATAATTTACCTGGCTCTAGAGAAGGAAGCTGAGGAGACTTACACTGAAGACACAAGAAGAAAACAGCAGTCTAAAGCCCGGTTTAGTGAAGGAGGTCTGAGGGTAGATACAAGTAGGAGTGCAGGAGGGTAGAGATGTGAGAGGAGAGTCATTTAGAAAGTCACTTTCCATTAAAGTAAATTGAAATCTTGTCTGTGGCTATAAAAATGTCATGCTGCAAGGCATGTGTGTATTGAAAACCAATCTGTCTGAACTTTTCTCCTAAGACTTTAGGAATCTGGGAACCTTTCAAAAAATGGTTAACATCATGCAGGCAACAGGGTTGGAGATACGACTTTATGATGATAGAAGTTGTGCTTGAAAGGCGTTCTGATACCAGATTCCAGAAACACAAAAGGCGGAAAGTGAGGTAATGCCGTGACAGTTTCACAGATGCTACTGTGAGCTTTCAAGTGCTGTGTCATTACTTGGATGAAATTTGTTCCTCCTTCAGACATGGGGGTTTTTTTTCCCTCCCCTCAACTTTGCAAATCACATCTTTGGACTGAGTCAAGAAAGCTGCATGTTCTGCAAGAAAAATTCCAGAAGAATGCTGTATACAGACAGGTCGAGGGGAGGGTTTCCTGACTAAAGAACAGTGGATGTGTATTTTGGTGCTTGCAAACAGTTGCCCTGGTTTGTGCCCACAGTAGGGTAGTCAGGTATTTAATTAGGAAGATGAACATCCCTGTTACCTAATAGAGAGTAACAGTTGACAAAAGATGCTGAGAACTTAGCCCCAGGAGTCATTTGTCATCTAAAGTGTAGTTTGTACAAGTCAGATCTATCATCAGTAGCATTTTCCTCCCATTACATTCATGTCTCAAATGGTTGTTGATTAAGTTTTAAATGTTTATTAACCCGGCTGCTCTACGATGAGCACATCTGGTCCTCTGATCTTGGAAAGGGGAAGCATTTGTCATATTGCCTTCAGGTATTTCCTGTGGTTTCTCGGTACTGATACTTCAAGCCACCAAGACACTTGCTAGTTTTCAGTGACAAATGCTTCCATGTATTTTGGAGGAGCAATCTGTATTCAGAAAAGTGTGTGCTGAAATGACCCTTTTTTGTATGAAATGTTGGCAGGTTTTTTTTGTGCTACAGCAATAAATCATCAGTGGCAGATGTGAGAAGAGGTGTAACTTCCGTCCTATTGACAAGGTGCCACCATTACTTTAAAGCATTGCTAGGGACAGGGGGAGCATTTCTGGTCTTTTAAGGCACAGCTGCAGCCTTCATAGCAACAGCATTGCTGTGCAGTGATTTTGTTGCAGGAAATCTTGTGCTTATTGCACATTCCTGAGAACTGCAGCATTTTAACTAAATACTGCTGGGGGAAGGCTGGCAATGGTGTTTGCCGTGAATCATCCTCCCTAATGGAAACTATTCCATAGAGAAACATTAATTGCTATCAAGGTGACGTTTCTGTTCTGAATCTCTCCTTTTTATTTTTTTCTCCTTTTTTTTTTTTTT